>JAVFBZ010039966.1:0-10676 GCA_032466195.1 Katharina tunicata
ACAGTTGCTACTTAAAAGAAATCTAAATCAGAATTAAGTTAAAAATAGTGATAAATTTGAAGTCCTTAACTATTTAGAGTCCAAGCGGGTACGTTCACAAACCTCCCTGTACGCTTTTCTCACTTCTGGGTAACTTCTGATACATCATAACAATTAGCTCTATAAACAGCATCTAATATGTACATCCAATCAGTATGGCGGCCATTTTGAAGAAGCACCGGTTCTGTTTCATATACCGGGCAATAAGAATCCACGACTGAAGCCAGTTCAGTGTGTATTTGAATACTCCAAACAATCCAACGTGCCGCTAAGCATATGATATCTTGACAGTTTTTCGTTGATTTGTCAATGATATTATAAAGAGAGACTGGCAATCTGACAACTTCATATTCCTGTATAACTGGAGGGAACAGTTAGCGAGTCCAAGTATCTTGAAGCAGTCTATTGCAACATCCTCATGCAATCAGTCAGAGAGCGTGAGAAAACAGGCAGACAGAACAGTCTCCTGGCGAGGTCCGAAATATACAACTTTCTGTTTCTATTCAACGGTGACCGTGTTCATTTCATTCACACCCTCCAACCCCCTACACATAAATATGATGGCTTAAAGTTTGGTAACAAGAATAGCTAGACCAGAAATATACTGACAATGGGGACCTGTTGGGGGTTTTAAGAAACCCCCAAATGATTTGAAAGCCGGACGTGTTAGCTGTGAATTCACAGCCTTCAACTAAACAGTTAACAAAACTTTCTACAATCAATTTCATCTTTCAAACTTTAGAGTGAAGAAGCTTTTAGTATTATACTGCTGTAAGCATATTACCAACAGATTTTTACTTTGTGTCTTTTACAAATTAAAGCGTGGCATTTCAAGGAGAAAAAAACCCATACTTGTACGACATGTATGCCTATGATTCAATGCGAGGGTAATTCACTTCTTTTTCTGCTTTTTGACAACAAAAAGTAAAACAAATTAGTTTTAATTGGTATTAATGCTGTAACATTCAATTTCGAAAACTGAGCCTGATTTAGAGTGCACTAAAAACCCATTCACATGCATTTCAACGGGGACTGTAATGTACAGGCACTTCTAGACCGCTGTTGCCAGACAGCGAGGCTTTATAGGGGCTTGACTCAAAGCCATCGGCGATATATAGGCTCCTAGTCTCTCATACTCGAAACTGTTTTTTGGTTTGACCGGTGTGCTTTTGCGCTGGGGAAACATGAATGATTCGTTATAGTTCACGACAAATTTTGATGTATGAGACATCGGCTATATATACAATGTGTAATTGTTTTAAGTATAATCTTGCCATATTTTTTTATTTTTTTTTATTTTTGGGCTCAAATTGAAACGAGACTTAAATCTCGACTGACGGTAGGTGTTTGCAAGGGCCATCATTTTTTCTAAAAATGCTACGAACAGAATTCCGTTTGTAGTGACCCCATTTACCTAAGAGTGTTTCACTGTCACTCTCCGTCCTATAAAATGTAAAAAATTATTAAATAACACAGGAGAGTTACTTCTGGCACTAATATATAGTTAGATATATACACTCATTACACTGTAGGTAAGTTTCTATCACAAATAAATCAGATGTGGCCTTCACTTCAAAAATCATCTCGTCCTGATAGATAAAATTAGGTTTAGCTTACTATAATTGTTAATTTATACATAAAATATAATTATAATTAAATATACTTTAAATGTATATTTTCTGCTAATTTTATTGAACATTATTCTGCTCAGCAGAGTATCCCAGCTGCCGGAAGCTGCACTAAATAACCTAACATGCAAATGCATTGAACTGAATGGTGTGTTGTTAGATTCAGATTTATCACCCCTGGTGTGTTATTGTATGTACTGGTCTTCAACTTTTAAGCGTAAATTGATACGAGTCCCTGTACCCTTGCCCCTCCTCATGTTCTTCTTCTTCATCTGGAGGTGATGCTACGATTATGTCAATTTCAATCAAATCGGCAGGAAACTTGCAAACATCTTTTGACGAAGTGAGATTTTTGATACGTCATGGCTTCAAGATGGCTGTGAATCCTGTGATGACGTTGCACTTCACTAATAGAGATACATGGCGTGTGCTCAGTTTTTGGACCATAGTACATTCATACTTGTTCTTTGTTCTGTAGTATACTAGTATATTTGAAGTGTAAAAAACTTGCTTTTCAGCTACAATTTAAAAAAAAAAAATCTGTTTTTTTCAGGGAGATTTTTGAATTTGGTCGAAATCTTGATACTCTGACAAATAAATTACCATTTTATTGTCACCAATGCGAGATGGGTTCATTTTAAATTCCACGCAGAGTTCAGTTCAGTTCAACCAGAATTGAAAATCACTTATGAAAAACTTTTAATTAGTGTATGATGTAGTGGGGTTGGGGTATGTCGGAGAGTGATTATGGCAAGTATTACATATTACATTCTTTAAAACACAAATAAATCAAACAAACAAACATCTGGATGCAATAGTTTGCTTGATGTTCAAGCTGTCTTATCTTTATTTACAGACATTTTGCAGGATTTGAGTCGTCAGCATGAAACATACAAGAAAGAGGCAGAGGGGCCTGTAAAGAAACGAGCATTTAATGCCCTCCAACGTGGTCTTATCAAATGCCAGGAGATTGGAGACGATAAAATACATTTACTGACTATTGTTATGGATCATATTGAAAACCGCACAAGACAACTCGATCAAGATTTGGAGAACCTAGGTTTGTTTGTTAAACCCACATTCCCACAATAGAGTAGCGTGACAACTCCTAAGAATGACGAACAATTCATGTTGACTGTATATTTTTGTTAAAAAACACCCATCTTCAGCAGTACATTAACAGACCATACAAGGATTATATAACAAAGATATGCAAGTTAACATTCTCATGTAAGTTAAATTTACAATCTATTGGGTAATATGGACTTAGCTAAACATGACAGCCATATTGACAGGTACATAGTGTATATTGACATATATTATAAAAAAAACATTAAGGGATATTAAGAAGTGGATAAAATGTGTCTTTAGCTTATCTTCAGACATGACAGTACCTGTAATGTTTATTAAAGTTCATATTACCCAATAGATTGTAATTTTAATTTACATATGAATGTTAATTTGCATATTTTTTTTATATACACCCCAATACCTTATATGGTCTCTGTTAATGTGTTGCTGAAGATTGTTTAATTAAACCTAAATGTACAGTCAACTGAACATGATTTGTTTGTCATTCTTTAGAGTTGTCACGCTACTCTATTATGTCAAACTTATCGTAAGGAAATTCAAATATTTTTATACCCTTCATTATACTTTTGGTCATTAAACACGTTGAGCCGTGTTAGTCTCTTATAAGCAGGCAAGAAAATTAAACGAGCACCTTTAAGACTAACTGTTATATATACTAACAAATATCACAAGTTTTCATAGACTATCAGTCAACTTCTTCAGGTGTGTGAAGAAGTTGACTGATGGTCTACGAAAGCTTGTGATATTTAATTTTCTTTCTTGATAATATAACAAAATTGTAATTTTATATGCAAAAATTCTGTACCTTTAATTGTGTTTAACAAATCTATATGTTTGTTTCCAATAATATAACTAATTCAAATTTAATTGGTTAAATTCTACATCCTTATTATATATTTTTAATTAAATAATAAGACATAAATTGTATACATTCAGATCCTAGTACTGGTAAAGAAGATAAACAGGAGGATAGTATTAATCAGGTGGCCAGTAAGAAAACAGAAATAGAGAAAGTGGAGAAAACTAGCAGTAAAAGGCAGAGACGACAAAAACAACATGACATAGTTATCAAGGAAGAGGAGAAAAGGGTGAGTTTCATTACTGACGAAAATTAAAAATAATTGTGTTGTAATAAAGCTAAGGTTTTTGTTTTACTTTCTTTGGTTTTTTAAATGAGAGTTTATTTTTATGTGATGTCTATTATTGACCCATTAATACATCTGCTGCTTGATGTGCATTAATGCTGAAGGCAGCCCATGGTTTTACTTATTTGATTGGTGTTTTATAAAAACTACTATTCGATCTCAGTAGCCACCGGAAATTTCCCTAATATACCTAACCTTGCCTATATGAGCTGTGTGGATGTTAAATGATTAGTGACAAGTGGGAACTATTTCAAAGTATATGTATTAGAAATGTTGCAGTAGATAATAAGTGTAGGATACATGCAGATTTAGTTGTACACGGTCTGCCTTGCTAGCTTTGGTTATAAGCCTCACAACACGCTTGAGGCAATTTTGCATATTTCGTGTTTGAAAGCGAGGCTTAGCTGGCTATCATAATGTGATGTCACAATGAGAGCTTGGCTATTCATTTCAGAATGTTGACCAATGCTAACTCAGTCACGATTTTAACACACAGTTCAACGTAAATTTGCATTATTTTAATTTTAGGAATTCTTTGGCGTCAGCCATGCTTGCTATTTGTTCAGCTTACGGCTGCAACAGTCATGACCTCGCTAAAGGCTGTGGGATTTCTTTTTTCGCCAGATCCAGACACGCGTATGTTTTAAGAGTGTACATGTGTCTAGTAGTTCAAGTATGACCACATATGTGAACTAATTTATATATAAACGTAACTGTCCTGCAGAATTCTTTATTTATATGCGCCATGGTTAAAATTATTTGACAGTAGGATGATAATGGAAAGAAATCTGGCAGTAATTTTGCATGTTGTATTTCCACATAATGATTTAGTTTGGAGGAGATTTTAGAGGAGGTAGACACATTGCTGGACTAGAGACAACCTCTGAGTCTCAATACTTTACATATTCAAGCTCGGAGCGGTACAGACAATGATGTCTACTCTTTTTTTAAAACAATTCTTATGCTAAAAGATATTTTACCAGGTTAAATTATCATTTTGTTCATCCTTTGAAATCACAGATATCCGCCCGACGATCGAGGTGACATGTTAAGTTTCTCCTGCTTCGTGCAAAGTAATTACTCAAGTAGGATTGTACCTTTACGGCTCTATCGATGGCATAGGCCTACACATGTGCATTTCTAAGAAGTGGTTTTCCAAGTTTAACATAGCTGAAGTTTAGTGTAATATGATGAAAAATGTAGCGAGATATGACTGACCAGTACTATATCTGGTATAGCACTGCAGGAGCTGCTCTCACCATTGCGTCACAGTCACGTGGAAGGCAGCTGATTAACTTTTGTTTAGCTTATGGCACACTGATGGGAGAGTCGAACGTAGCCTTGGTAAGAGGGGTGAGGCAGAAATAAACAGTGGTGGCCTTCATAATGAGCATTTTTGATATCTATCATTACATAAATTTGATAATCGGTATATTTTGTCACTAATCCTTTAAGTATCTCATCATGAATTTTGTTCTGTTATTATCATGAATTTTTATCATTGTATTTTTATTGTAGGAAGAGAAAGAGAAGGCTCCTAAGAAGAAGAAAAGGAGAAAGGCAAAGAGAGACAAAGAAGATCGTTCTCCTATTGAACCTATTGACCCTGATGAACCCACATACTGTCTGTGTGACCAGGTGTCGTATGGTGAAATGATAGGCTGTGACAATGATAGCTGTCCTATTGAGTGGTTCCATTTTAACTGTGTCGGACTCACAACTAAACCCAAAGGAAAGTGGTTTTGTCCAAAGTGTCGTGGAGATAAACCTAATGTTAAACGGTCTGACCTCAAATAATAGTGCTCTTATTTATCATATTTTGTGGATTGCTTGACCCGTACCCTGCTATAACGTGAATTAACACTGCCACGCTTATTTTAACCACTGTGAGTTGTTTGCAGGAGCTTCTTGTGCCCTGGTGCTCCCTGTCAGAGCTATTGGGGGCATCAGGAAGCCGTCTGGTCATGGAGCACTGTACTTGTCCTGTTGTGCCCTTGTCTGCTGCCATTGTGGGGCCTCTGTAGTGGAGTGGTCCAGAGAACACACCCCTCCCTCACCTCTGAGTCTGCGTGTTCAGGCACTCGCTCGGACAAAAGATGAGTTGGTCGTACAAATGGAAGGTCGTGGGTTGTCTGGGTTCTACCCAGTTTTCCCAAAACAATTCAGCTGGCCAATGATCTGTAATCGGGACTTACAGTCCTGTTGATCTAACATCGATAAACATAACCATAAACAGTGCCAATAAGGGTGGTTTCCTTTCACTAATATTGCATGTCATGATACAAGTCAAATGACTTTTAGTAAGACGGAAAACCCCAATGAAACAAACAAACAATTTTAACCACTACACCGTTGTACATGCAGTTACGCCTCAATTCTTTGTTCAGTATGTCTTGTAAATCACTTTGTTGTGTTTTTATGGGAGAACTGTTCAATGGCTTCATGTATTCATATTAATGATTTAAATACCCTTTTCACATTTTCATAACTTCATAGTTTTAATTTTACTTTAACATCTTACCCCCAACTTAGGGATATTTCCATGAATTTATTCAGAAGTACCAATAATAGCATTGTAAGAAAAGATTGGAGTGTTGTCTGACAATTTTGTGTATCAACTGTCCAGTTTCCTTTAATGGAATGCTTTCTAATTTTTACTCTCTACAAAAGTAGTGCTTAAAATCAAATTATTTTTTGCTAAACAACAATTGTTAATATCAATACTGGCGAAAAGGGTAGACTTTTTAACTCTTATCACATGGCAAATTTTTTGGAATCATTTTTGCATCACAGAATTATTAGTTCAGACATGGTCATAGTTAAATAGATCTTTAGATAACTGATCTGGATACATAAATATATCACAATTAAATCAAGGCTAATGCCAACTCTTGACAATTATAATTAGTATACACATACATCAGTCATGTAGTAGTTTTGGTAAATTTATTGAATTCAAGGAACAAACAAATCCAGATCATTTATTTCATGCACTGATGCACAAAATAGGTGGTTTGGCTTACTTACATGTGATAGCGGGATGAAATCCCAATTCCCAAACATCATGTTTTATCGCAGAAAAATAATTAGTGGTGTACCCAATAATTATTATCGAGAAAGTGTGTTACTGAGAAGATTAATTTAGGAATTTCTATTTTATACCAAAACAAAAATCATGAAACATAACAATCCAAAATCAACAATGCGTAGGTGGTATAATTTAAGCGTAGCAGATATACAGGGTACAGCTGTGTATGCATTCTTTAACAGCCCTGATGCAGCGTGTTAAGATTTATAGAATAGTACTATTTATATAATTCAACATCATACAACATCATACATGTCACACAAGCTCCAAGACAAAGTTGGCCTTCGATGTATCGCAGGCTTTGGTGATCACGGCAGGGTGTATCACTGTATGGTTTTCTGAATCTTCTCGGTTGTTAAAGCAGGACTGTACTTCGGCTGTCATCAGAAGTGCTGGACATGTTAATTTACTGGTGTATATTTTCTAAGAAGAATCTGAGAAAATAAAATTTTGCATGATATATGTGCATTAGTTATGCATGTATGCATGTTGAAAATTAAACTTAAAAGTTAAGATATGACAAGGGTATTTATACCAGCATTGAGCAGATTAGGGTACTGAGTTTTGTGGTTTTGCTTCATTTTAAATCCAATAGAACATGATCAGTTTTGTTATTGTAAGGGTACCCCGAGAAATGCAGAGCACATTCCTGAGCAATTTTTCACAAATTTGCTTTTGTCATCAGCAGGACCAAGATAGTGAAAAGTATTAGTTATTTGGGTCACGGCTCAGTTGGTAGTGTTGGACTGCTGAGTCTATATGGAAAGTTATCCAGTGGCTTCACAGATTAATCATCATGGGGTGGTTTTTATGAGGTTCATTCTCAGTTTTCCGCCAAACGTCGACAATGCAAAGCCATATAACTACTAGAAGTAAAACACTACTCAAATAAATAAATAAAACAACTTTTAGTCTTAAATAGTTAATAAATCATCATTATTTACACATAATAAATGAAATGAAAATAACTCATTTCAGTCAGAATTTCATAGTAACATGGTTGCTATATTAATTGCAATGATTTGTGGATCTACTTTAATATTTGTAAAGATATCGCAAAGCACACCTATAATTGTATATAGTTTTTACACATTAAAAAAAAGGTTGTAGGTATGGTGTTGTTGTTGTTTCAATTCTGTTCCTAGTGAAACTAGTCTAAATCGACATCTGAATACTCATCTTTTTTCAAACTGACAAGGTCAGCCTTCTATTTTCCTATGTTTAAAAAACTTTTGTAAGCTGACTATTTTCCCCAGCTGCGTGACATGTCGGTTTATACAAGTTTCATTGTAAAAATGACTTTCGTTACGGGTAGGACAATGTGTTATAGATATTCTTTGCAGTTTACAGTCTTATGTAACACCCATTGTGGTTGTAGCTCTGATTGGTACGAACCTTACAACATTCACTAGTGTCTTAAGGACTTAAGCTTGAATTGAGCGACCATATGAAAGTGTTTAGACCTTGTTTTCTAAAGCATTTGGGAAAATTCGACGGCTACATGTAGTTAGGGTAATGATGTTTGCTTTTAAAGGACATTGCTTGAATAAGGGTGACACATAAAGATGAATGAAAGTAAATTTGCCCTACTTTAAGGCAGTGCAAAAATTGAAATTTATACATGATGCTGGAAAAGTCCTTTACAGTTATTATTCCCTCGCCCACCAGAATTTAAGAGGGGATGTAGCATTCTGTTTGTACATAGACCAAGCACATGTTTTTTTCCACGTTGTCATCACTCTGGGATCTTAACCTCTGAGTGGGTTTTTGTAAAAATTCACAGTGTAATGAAATGCACTGAAAACTGAATTTCAGGGTTGTGGGTTAACGGTCAAGGTCATTGGTGACTTTTTTTTAAATTTTATAAAATAGCTGCAATCTATCGATTTTGTCCCTGGGTCAATTTGATTAAAACCACACACATGCCTATTTGAAAATGTCTTGAACACTTTCCAAGTTCACGGCAGTAGGATCAAGGTCATTATAGCCGGTTTTAAAGTAAGTTTGTTGCAGTATAGAGAATGTTCATAAGATGACCAGCAATACCAAGGGTGTTTATCAGGAGGCTTCCTCCCCGTTTTAAACCATAAGCAGGCAATACGGAGCCGTCAAAGTACCATTTTAAATGCCAAACAAATAAATTAACATGTGGTTTAAAGTATGATTTTACAGAGATGTTAACAAACTCAACTATTTTGACTTTCAATATCTATAATTTATTGCTCTACAATATTTATGGATGTATATATCTGTTTGTTTCCATTGTACATCAAATTCAAGAAACACCCATATAAATCATAGCTTTTAATATACTATTTTAAGTTAGTAAATGGCATTGGGGAATATAGGAATACAAATGTTCTTTGGTGCTCAGTATCACTGATAATACTTAATAAAAGCTCACATGTATATCATTAAAAGTACAGGTAATGTTACAACAACTGCAAACATAAACGAATGATTTGTGATTCGATATGTTCAGATTGATATTAAATATGTATAATCTTAATGTGGAAACATAAACACATTCAAAGATAAAATTAATACACAGTTCTTAATAAGTTTTGTTCCAAGTCCTATATACATGAAACAATCTATGTAAAACATCTCATAGCTTAGAATCTCTTTATACTGTATCTATAGGCATATGGTATAAAATTAATATGCCTATCACAAGATCATGCATTTTTTTTTAAGTTGATGCCCATAAATTGGTATGTGTGTTTGATTGATCGAGGTTTGACGCTGTATTTAAAGTTATTTCCCTCATATGATAAAGCGCCAGGTCAACAGATGGAGAAAACCACCCTCAACAGAATGGCACATACAAAACGGTATCGTGATGCCCCATAGTTCAGGGCACATTGCCCTCACCACCTACTCGCAATTCCAAAAGAAGATTCACATTTAGCTTTACCATTAAAAATCAAACAGCAGTATTAAATTTAACAATTGATTACAATACTATCAAACATGTATATGGTCAGGAACCAACTGAACATGACATATTCCACATTAAGTTGCAACAGTGTTAAAAAATTAGATACTTATTGCCTAAGATATGGTATTGCACCCAACAATTTTATAGATTTGTAGTTTCACTAGATATAGGCACTGGTAGCCTTTTTGTTGTTGTTGTTGTTGTTGTTAGAATGTAGAAATGACCCCTGAGACACACTGATCCTCCCGATTGACTAGGCTGGGGCTTCACGTGGCTCCACCAGTATCTCGTTAATACCCACGTATGAAGGCTGTGTGACGGCATAGAGAACAGCCTTGGCTATGTCCTCCGCTTCCAGAATCTTACAACTGCCACTCCCATCAAACGCTGCTACAGCCTGTCACACAGAAGAAAGTTCATCGTCATACACCAGAAAATATAAATAAATGCATGATGAAAAAGTTAGTATCATATGTGACAATGAGTATTTCTGAAAGGACACAGTTTCATTTGCAATTTGACGGACCAAACCATGCCTAACTTTAACTAAAACAACTTTGGTTTTAAAAATATCACGGTTAGTAATGATGTACTGAATCTGTATCTGAAACGTTGGAAATATAAATCAGTAACAATCTTTAAAATTTGTTTTTTAACTTATTGTTGGTTTGAACAGGGTTTTGCGCTATGCCTAATGTATGTTCACTAATATGATGGTAAGCCAGCCCAATGAGTTAAGGGAA
>JAVFBZ010039977.1:0-10676 GCA_032466195.1 Katharina tunicata
GTTGAGGGAATTGGTGGAAGGATAACCATAGATGAGTGGTTGAGGGAATTGGTGGAAGGATAGCCATAGATGAGTGGGTGAGGGAATTGCGAAAGGATAGCTATAGGTGAATGGTTGAGGGAATTGGTGGAAGGATAACCATACATGAGTGGTTGAGGAAATTGGTTAAAGGAAAGTCATAGATTAGTGGTTGAGGGAATTGGTGGAAGGATAACCAGAGGTGAGTGTTTGAGGGAATTGGTGGAAGAATAGCCAGAGGTGAGTGGTTGAATTGGTAGAAGGATAGCAATAGATGAGTGATTGAGGGAATCTGTGGAAGGATAGCCATAGATAAGGGAATTGGGGAAGGATAGCCATAGATGAATGGATGAGGGAATTGGTGGAAGGATAACCATAGATTAGTGGTTGAGGAAATTGGTGGAAGGATAGCCAGAGGTGAGTGGTTGAGGGAATTGGTGGACGAATAGCCAAAGGTGAGTGGTTAAGGGAATTAGTGGAAGGCTAGCCATAGATGAGTGGATGAGGGAATTGGGGAAGGATAGCCATAGATGAACGGTTGAGGGAATTGGTGGAAGGATAACCATAGATGAGTGGTTGAGGGAATTGGTGGAAGGATAGCCATATACATGTATAATTGGTTGAGGGAATTGGTGGAAGGATAGTCAGAGGTGAGTGGTTGAGGGAATTGGTGGAAGAATAGCCAGAGGTGAGTGGTTGAATTGGTGGAAGGATAGCAATAGATGAGTGGTTGAGGGAATTGGTGGAAGGATACCCATAGATGAGTGGATGAGGGAATTGGTTGAAGGATAGTCATAGAAGAGTGGTTGAGGGAATTGGCGGAAGGATAGCAAGAGGTGAGTGGTTGAGGGAATTGGTGGAAGAATAGCCATAAATGAGTGGTTGAGGGAATTGGCGGAAGGATAGCCAGAGGTGAGTGGTTGAGGGAATTGGTGGAAGAATAGCCAGAGGTGAGTGGTTGAGGGAATTGGTGGGCGGTTAACCAGAGGTGAGTGGTTGAGGGAATTGGTGGGAGGATAGCCATAGATGAGTGGTTGAGGGAATTGGTGGAAGGATAGCCATAGATGAGTGGTTGAGGGAATTGGTGGTAGGATAGCCATAGATGTGTGATTGAGGGAATTGGTGGGGGGATAGGTAAATGTCTGAAGCCGTCGGTGGGTGGGAAGCTGGAGGTAGATGAAGCCGTTAGTGGGTGGAAAGCTGGAGGTAGATGAAGCCGTTGGTGGGTGGGAAGCTGGAGGTAAATGTCTGAAGGCATCGTTGGGTGGGAAGCTGGAGGTGAATGAAGCCGTCGGTGGGTGGATACCCAGTAGCTAGAGATAAATGGCTATAGGCATTGATGGGTGGTGAATAGCTAGAGATGAATGGTTAAGGGCATTGGTGTGTGGTGGATAGCTAGGAGATGAATGGCTATGGGCATTGGTGGGTGGAGGGTAGCTAGACAGCTTGCATCTGCGAGATATGAGGTTAAGGAAAATAATAATATAATATGCATGACATAACATGTGGTTTTGCACAGGAGTAAAATGATCTAGAATTATTTTAATGAAGTTTACAAAGTTTCAGTTTGTATGTTCCTTGAAACAGGTCAGAAAATTTAAGTGGGTTGGCATTACATTTAAATTATCTATTGATGAAATCATGTTGATTAGTGAAAAAAGGACAATGCAACAAGTAATGGAATTCGTCAGCAGTGGCATTCATTTTACAGAGGTTACACGTTCTATCAGTCCTTTCTATATGGTGCCATCTACCTAGAGATGAATGGCTATTGGCATTGGCTGGTGGGGGGTAGCTAGAGATGAATGGCTAAGGGCATTGATGGGTGGGGGGTAGCTAGAGATAATGGATATTGGCATCGGCGGGTGGGGGATAACTAGAGATGAATGCCCATGGCCATGGGCGGGTGGGGTAGCTAGAAATGAATGGCTATGGGTTATGGTGTGTGGGGGTAGCTAGAGATGAATGGCTATGGGCATTGGCGGGTAAGATGTATCTAGAGATGGATGGCTATGGGCATTGACGGGTTGGGGGATACCTAGAGATGAATGGCTGTGGGCATTGGCGGGTCAGGGTTAGCTAGACATTAATAGATATGGGCATTGGCGGGTGGGTTGTAGCTAGAGATAATGGATATGGGCATTGGCGGGTGGGGGATAACTAGAGATGAATGGCTAAGGGCATTGGTGGGTGGGTTGTAGCTAGAGATAATGGATGTGGGCATTGGCGGGTGGGTTGTAGCTAGAGATAATGGATATGGGCATTGACTGGTGGGGGGTAGCTAGAGATGAATGGCTATGGGCATTGGTGGGTGGGTTGTAGCTAGAGATAATGGATATGGGCATTGACTGGTGGGGGGTAGCTAGAGATAATGGATGTGGGCCTTGGCGGGTGGGGGATAACTAGAGATGAATGGCCATGGGCATTGGTTGGTGGGGGGTTAGCTAGAGATGAATGGCTATGGGCATTGGCAGGTAGGGGGTAGCTAGAGATAATGGATATGGGCATTGACTGGTGGGGGGTAGCTAGAGATAATAGATATTGACAGCGGCGGGTGGGGTTCTGCAAATTTCACTGTTGTTTTTGTCTTTGTTTGTTTCTGGTGTCGTGGACTTTCTTAACAGTAAAAAAAACTGATATATATTTGTTTTATATTTTCACTGGTGCATATAAGAATATTGCCATTGTGTGGTTAAAATTAATAATCTTGTCGTTATTATCAATGTACCTTCCCATTACATTGTGGTGTACTGAAAGTTATTTCACTTTTAAGATGCAAGAACCGTTTGTGTATACATGTCTGAAAAGAGCAGTACAAACCACTCCTTGTCGGTATAGTACATGAAAAAAGTCTGGACCCTTGTTGTGAATGTCAGATCCAAATTTGCTTTACTAGAACCACTGTCTAATATGATTTATTGGGACAGTATGAAATGTATTTAAGGTTAATGCACTTCTGTTGCAAGTGCCACTATGTAAGATTTGTTAGCCCACGCTTATTTACTGGAACACCCAATTTCATTGGCGCAAATATGTAATATTTGACAGTTATATAAACATTAAACGTTTTTATATTTAAGGACAAAGATTGACCATAGAGGTCAAACTGAGAGTTGATGTCCTGAGTAAGTGTATTTAGGGTCACCAGAAATAAGAATTGACTTCTTGAATGACAGAATTAGCAAGTACTTAATTATTGAGAATGATGTGTCAGTTGTTACCAATACATAACTGTTTCTGATAACCACTTTTCTTCAGGTCGTAAACCGTCCCAGCCTCCTAGCTCTATCCTCCCCCAGAGCACACCCTGTCCACTGCCCAGACTAGAGCTCCATGGCAGCCGCAGTTTGACCACATCTAACTATCCACAACAGCCCATACAAAGGTAATTTTCTTTTCCTTTCTTTATTTCTTTCATTTGTTTTCCTGATTTACAGCAATAGTCTAGTCCTGATAAACAACCAAAATAAATTGAAAGAGTTGACCGTGTGATTGATTGGTGTGTTAACGCCGTATATTTCACTTATATAACGGCGGTGTATTCGAGGAGACTCTAACACAACCATAAAATGTGCAGTCACTTTAGTGTTATCGCTGTTGAAAAGATAATCTTCCTCCAGTACAGCATGACTATAATCTGGAAACATACTGCCGTTAGCCAGAGAGTTCATTTCTTTGAAATAGTGATCAACAATATTCAGAACTTTTTACCCCGTGGGCCTTGTTTGGTAATTAATATATGTGACACTCTGTTGTCGTAAAATGTATATTTGGATGATTGCTTAAGTCGCTAATAGCGCTTTTAAACCCAATGTATAAAACAAAATTAGGGCTGTACTTAAAAGGAAACTTTAATTACTTTGCACTGTACGCTGTATTATTTTACACTGATATAAAGAGTTATTGTATTAGGCTATATTGGAGTATATTCAATTGAAGAGTTTTCTTTTCATTTTAATTCCCACTGGGGTGGGGGTGGGGTAGGCGGGGCTAAGTTTCTGGCCCATAGTACATTTGTACTTGTTTAAATGTAGTCACCACCCTTCTCCTTGCTCTCATAGTTTTGATTGATAACCCGTGTTATGCACTGATTTGGGTTGTATAGCAGCATTCCTATACACCTGTGTGCCAACAATCGTAACTGTGCCCAATATGAGAATACTCAGCCTATGACTATTTCCTTGGGGGTTGTTTTGTTAATTATTTTGTTGGTGATGTTTTCATGGTGTACTATACTGCCATTGGATCCAAAGTTGGGCTATCACCATACCATTGAGCAATTAATCACCTTTATCATCTTTTATTGTTATTCTTTTATACACTCCTGTAACATTGACTTGTAGCGGCATTAGAATTGAGTTCCATCAGACAGTATGCCTACACGATGATTTACGTACATCGATGTATTTTACTATGGTTTTAGAGAATCTTCATCAAAGGAAAATTCCGAGTCAGCTCTTCCATTATGTTCAGAAGAGAAAGAAGCAGAGACAACTACAGTACCATTGTCAGATGGGGTAGTGGCACATGGAAATCACAATAAAATCACCACGAATTACTCTGCTGAATCCCCTCGCCCAGATTCCGCTCAACAAGTCAACGGAACTGAAGATACCCATAGACAAACAGAAAATAGGTGGGGAGAAAGCAGTATTTTGCAGACTGATTGTAGAATTTAATGCCTTTCTATACCGGTGCTCATTTTCAAAAATCTGTAACAAAGCCTCATGATCTACTAGTATATGTTGATCATTCATTAAGGGGAAATATCTATTTAAACTTTGCCCTAGAATAAAAAAAAATATTTATTACTTGGTAGCATAATTTAAATGAAGAGCCTAGGTTTATATTACATTAGTTTTTGATTATAATGAAAAATTATAATGTCTTGTTTCAATTTCATAGTTTTTATCCCTTAATAAAAATGAAGCTAATTGTACTATCAATCAGTAAGGGTATTTTTCAAATGTTATTTTAGGCTTTACTTAAACTCAATTAAATCATTTTATGCGTTCATAATTCATGATTAACCTGTTATGAAATAGATACATGTAAATGTTGTCTTAATATCTCAGTCAGTTGTTATCCTTTTGTCAGCCAGACAATTTTATCCTTTGCTGTTATGCAGGTTATTTGTTGAGAATGAGAACAATGATGACGATGGTAATGGCGAGGAGTTGAAAAGAGGGGAAGAAACCATTTGTAAACAGCGAGTGAACCCTTTACAGGTAAGGCTTCTCAGGTCTTAGCAGAGGAATTTCTACTGTTCTGAATGTCTATTAACTGGCTTGATTTTAAAAACCCATTGATTTGAAAGAATGATTGTTATTATTATTTTACAATTTTATTGGGGTTGAGCGTTGGACTTCGGAACCCCATTCACTGTACACGGAATAGGTTCGATCCCACCTCTGGACCTTAGGTATATAAGGGAAGTTTTCCTGTGGCTGCAGAGTTCACGGGGTGGTTTTTACGAGGTTTCTTCACGATTTTCCACCATACACCGGCAACGCAAATTATTTAGATTAGTAAGTCGTCATATAGGTGAAATACTTTTGAGTACGACGTTAAACACCAATCAAACAAACAAACAATTTTATTGGTACTATTGCCAGAAGGGTTGTTTTAATCTTGAGTTACGGTTACATAGACCAATTTAGATATTTTAGACAGTGTCACTGAATATGGAGTCTTCAAGATAAGTAGATGTTTGCATCTGTCCATGTGACTATGCCAGCACATTTGTTAAAAAAAACATCGGTATTCAAATAGCATGAAAACAACAGGTACCCACCAAGATACATGTATCTATGTATATACACTTGATACAGCAGATTTATCTACAAAAGCTCATATGTATATGTTTTTCTTTGTATTACAAGTTACTTGTCTATCTATGAGGCCTACATTTATCTATACTCTCATGTATCTAGTGTTATATGTTTAACATTATACTAAAGAATATTTACTGACAAGTTTTCCCTTGAATGTTGAGAATAAATCTAATAAAAAACATCTCTGATGTCACCAGAAACCTTTAGTGACCCTTTTCTTAGGTTGAAAGACTGCCTCTAACTCCTCATATGGTTCATTTTACATTCCTTATATTGATACTCACAATCCTCTCTCTAGGGTACACATATCGAACGGTTAATATCAGCAGGGGAGAGAACTCAGCTTACTCAAAAGTTTCAAAATCTGGATACTGATCAAGTTGGGTAAGCATATGGTGTTTTAATGTTTGATTTCTTTGTTACCACATTTTAAAATGGTATAAAAAGTATTGTCTTTATTAGACTACATTTAGTTATACCAATAGCTTACATTTGCACTTTGTCGTTAAACTGTCACAGCTGTTATAATAAATGTGTATCTTTTATAGTATCATGGTTAAAAAATGCTGGTTTTACAGAATGGATTTAAGACATTCCAGTTGTTAGAAACTATTGTTCAATGTTTTTGTGTGTTTTGACTCTGTTGACAGACATTTACAATATGAACAGCTCCAGTCTCAACTTCAAGTGGCCAGGAATCAAGAACTTTACCTGAAACAGGTAAATATTAATCAGTTCTTGTTTGTTTCCTGGAAAAAACAAAGAACATACATAGAAATCATCAATGCTAGAGAGTAGATTTACAAACTTTTGAATAGGTGTTATTAGATAATAATACTTCCCTTTATAAGCCAGGAACTGTTGAGTTGTGCATATATATTCAACTGGATGTATATGTACATTTGTCAAAGCTATGGCCAGTATTTAATTAAGAACTAGCTTAATAGCTTTTATATGCTTGAATAGCATTTCTGGTTACTTTCGCCCCTTGATTAAAATAAGTACATCATCGAACACCGAACAAACAGTTATCTCTAGCTATTACGGTAAATGTAATCACATACTTTTGTAATTAAGCAGGAAATCAATAAAATTCAGAGAGTTTTTTGGCCGAGAGGCTAAAAAGAATGTATTTGTGAAATAAATATTATTTAGGTTAAAATTGCATCCCACCAAATTGCATCCCACCCACTTCCTGGCACGTTAATATGGCTGCCTTTCCTGTTTCTAGATGATATTCACCAATCTGGCACCTTCATATGGCTGCCTTTCCTGTTTTTAGATGATATTCACCAATCTGGCACCTTCATATGGCTGCCTTTCCAGTTTCTAGATGATATTCACTGATGTAATAAGCCAAGGTTTCTCTTGTTTCAGGTTTATGACGTTGTTAGTTCACAATCAATATTTGGTGTGGATGAATTTATGACAATGAGTCTGTTAGCAAAGACCATTGATCAGTTGAGGTTAGTCTGGGAATTTTGTTTTACTGTACGGTTTCATTTTTGTATTTTATTTTAGTTACTCAATTTTAAGTACCATAAAGTTTCCAACCTTTCTGACAGTTTTAAAGACTTTACAATCAAACACAATCTAAACAGTTAAGATTATCATTAGGGCTGTAAGTGACACTGGCCAAGACTTAAAATGTAAGGAGTATTGTGGTATGTAAAATGGAACTTTGATGTAATATGTGCAAACTTTGGTCCATGGATACCGACAACACCTAAATGTGTGTTGCAATTATTTTATGATAACGCTTATATTTGCGTATTTTGTTTCAGCGGCAGTCCAGCTGATGCGTTTACAACAGTGGATTTGGAAACACTTTCGGAACCAATTATTCAATATACAGTAAGCTCTGTAGTTTAAGAAAGTGTAAGGTCAAACACGGCCTCTTAACTTTCTGGCACTTTCTTGCAGTTGTTTTTCGGAATTATAATATTTGTGTATTATTTGTTTTATTTTAGCTTTTTGTTTGTATGGCATTGAAATATTAAACATTATACTTTCTTAATCACATTCGAATATATTCAAATATTTTATACAAAAATATATATAAATGACAAGAAACATAATACAGTGGTATTAGTTGTCAGTGTTTCCCACGGTTTACCTTCATGGTGTCAAGCACCAATCCAACTCACCAATTTAATCAGATGTTGAAATGTTTAAAACATTAATACAATGTTAAGTTTAGGGATAAATTACAGAACAATTAAAATACTATAAATATCCAGTAAGTATATATATATATTTTTCCTTGATTATAATCAAGCATTTATATTTTGTTGACTGCAGGAACTTTTTGAGTCAGTTGATCGCAGTCAGAATGGTCACATCACAGTCAGCTCACTCAGAGAGATTTTATCATCATTTGTGGGGCAGGAACTCTCTACTCCAACATGGAATCAGATACTTCAAAATATTGCAAAGGTTATTTACTGCTTTATATAATAAGATATAATATATCCTATCTGTTGTCATGGGGCAGTCCCAAGTTAGGCAGACTTAAGCCTGACAGAAGTGCTTGGAAATTGAATCTCCGATAAAGAGTTCTGTCAAAGATGCCGCAATCACCAGTGCATATAGATGTCCGGGAAGTTAGCACCCGTTTCCCTATACCCTATTCCCGATTTAAAAAAATTTGAATAGTCCATAGTCATAAAAGAGGGGATAGGTCAACACAATTTTCCACATTTTTAAATAGGGAATAGGATAATAAGTACTGTTGACACAAGTAAAATAAAAATGTGAGGGTAATGGGTAACACATGAGAATAAAGAGCAACAACTTTGAGAATGTCAAAACGGATATTAACACAGACTTAAGTATCGAATAGGGTAATGAGAGTAATTCTAGAATCGTGTAATTTAACATTGAGGTGACAAGGACAGTGCCGTTTTTAAAAATGTCTAGTGCATCAAGAACAAGATAATGTTTTTTTTTTAATCGGGTAATAGGCGAAAAGGGTAACGAGTACCAGACTTACGTTGTTGAATCGGGTAACAATTATACGAATAGGGTAAAGTGTGCCAGACACGCGCTACCAAATTAATATGAATAAAAATAGACGCAAGACTTGCAGGTAGAATGCAATTTTATAATTCATTGAACTGAGAATAGAATGAGCAATATTGTTGAATCGGGTTATAATTGTTCGAAATAGGGTAATGAGTAGAAAACATGCTGAAACTAGGTCAAATGGATGAGAATATGGCACAACACATCCAGGTAGAACAAAACGAGAATTGTGCATTGAATCGGGAATAAGACGACGTGTCTATTGAATCAGGTAATAAAGATAAGAATACGGTAACGTATACCAAACATGATGTAATAAACCAATATGGAATCAGAACAGGATACAAAACCTGCAGGTACATGCAGAACAAAATTTCACAATTTGTTGAATTGGAAATCTAGAGTTATGAATGAGTATTGTTGAATTGGGTAATATTGGTGTGAATAGGGTAACGGGTAGCAATTATGCTCAAACTATGTCAAATGGATGAAAATATAGTGCAAGAAATCCAGGTAGAACAAATCAAGCATTGTGTATTGATTCGGGAATAGGGTATTGCACGTTGTTGAACCGGGTAATAAAGCTATACGAATAGGGTCACGTATACTAAACATGCACTAATAAACCAATATGGGATCAGAACAGGATACTAAACCTGCAGATAGAATAAATTTCACAATTTGTTGAATTGGAAACACAGTATTGTACGGTGTTGAACCGGGTAATAGAGATACGAATAGGGTAACATATACCAAACATGCTCTAACAAACCAATATGGGATCAGAACAGGATACAAATCCTGCAGGTAGAACAACATTTCACACGTCATTGAATTGGAAATAGAGTGACGTGAATTGTTGAATCGGGTTATACTGGTGTGAATAGGGTAACGGTCAGCAACATGCTCAAATTAGTTCAAATAGATAAAAGTATTGCACAAGACATCCAGGTAGAACAAAACGAGCATTGTTCATTGCATCGGGAATGATTCTGCTATAATAATACGAATGGGGTAACCTGTACCAGACACGCTCTAACAAACTAGTATGGATCAGAATATTACGTAAGATCTGCAGGTAGAACCAAATTGTATAATTTATTGAATTGGTGATGAGTACTGTTGAATCCGGTAATTATTGTTCGAAAAGGGTAACGGGTCCCAAACATGCTTAAACTAGTTCAAATGGATGAGATCAATATGGCACAACACATCCAGGTAGAACAAAACCAGCACTGTGTATCGAATCGGGAAAAGGTAACATGCTTTGCGAAATAAAGATATGAATAGGGTAACGCATACCAAAAATGCTCTAACAAACCAATATGGGATCAGAACAGGATATAAAACCTGCAGGTAGAACGAAATGTCACACTTCATTGAATTGGGAATAGCATGATGAGTATTGTTGAATCGGGTAATACTGTATAAGGTAACAGTTTAGCAAATATGCTCCAATTAGTTAAAATAGATCGAAAAATGGCAGAAGACATCCAGGTAGAACGAGCATTCTGCATTGAATCGGGAATAAGGAACGTGTCTCATTGAATCGGGTAATAATGATAAGCGTGGGACAACGTGTACCAGACACACTCAAACATGTAAATTGGATGATAAAACAGTACGAGAAATCGAGACATGGAACTAAATTAGCAATTGCATGGAACCCAGAATATGGTAAAGTGCATATATGAATCGGGTAATAATGGTATGGATAGAGTAATGTCTACCAGACATGATGCAACCAGGTAAAATGGGAGAGAATGATACATCTAGCAAGTACAAAATTATCAAGTGGAA
>JAVFBZ010039988.1:0-11192 GCA_032466195.1 Katharina tunicata
CTTCTGCATTGTTTAGTTTTTATTTTATGTCGTTGCAAACATGTGGTATCGTTTCTTTTGGACACTAGTTTAGATTAAATATGGTGATAACCTTTTTTAAAGTTCAAAACAAGATGGACAGTCAATACCTTGGAGTCAGACTCGGCTGTAGGGAGAATTATTTGATTCTATATTTTAGAATGGCATGGCAGTAATCATCTTGGAGTAGGCCTGTTTCAGCTGATGCAAACCACACTCTTTCAACTGAACACTCAGGTGGTAACTCTTTTGTTAACGGAAGAGTGTTAGCAGTCATTCCAATACAAAATTTGAAAAGAAGAAATATCACAAACTTTTAGTACACCCTGCTCGTAATTAGATTAGGCCCCCAAAGTTCCGCAGTTTGTGATATTTAGATGAAAAATATAATAATTTATTTAAATTGCAATTATTTTTAAAGGATCAACTGTAAAACATTAAACGTGAATTGTATTATGAATATAGCTGTTAACAAAACGAATCATTTGGGTATAACCGTATAAGTGTGTTCAGGCGTTTGTAGCAAACTATGGGAGTGTCTTGATTGCTGCTATGATGTAGCCATGTTTTGTTGGGGCAACGCCCGTGAGTTTAATGACAAGTCTGTGACTAATGGTGATTGTTTATTTGTGATTAACCACAAGGGTCTTTGGTCTAGTAATAAAATGTAGATGTGGTTTCATTTATTTTCATTTATGATTCATTTGGCAGTTTTGCTTAAACGACCACACTCCCCTCGACATATTACCTTCCACATCAGGTGAAAAATGTCACTATGCTTTTTAGTTTCGTCGATGCATCGGTAATACAAAATCGTATAATCACTGAAATACTACCGAGTATGCCGTTAAACTCAAAGCAAACTAATACATAGTTATTTGTCTACGAAGACAGATGTTGTTGGAAATTCGATTTCATCTCATTTCAGCGTTGGAACAAGGGAGGTAACTTTAGTGGATTTATCAGAGTTGTACTAGCGTGATTTATATGCATGACATTCGTGTAAGATATGAACAAGACCCTCTTAACGATATATTTTTTCACCGGTTTGACATTTTTGTTTTGGGAAAGTGAATGTGAGACCCCTAAAAATTTACCCTGGACTTCACTATTGAGGCCATAGTTAGTAGGGCAAGGTTTAAGTAGGGTCTAACCCTAAAGGATGTATCTTCGTCATCATTCTTGATACAAAAATAAATGACTGGTATATGATTAATTAAAAGTATCCCGACCCCGGTGAAGTAATGAGGGCTCCTGAAGCCATGCACACAAAATCCATATGCGACAATTATCATGTTCGGCAGATTTAAAGCATATTAAATTGTAATAGGACATTTTGTGAAATTGCTTTGTACAGCAGTTATGTTTCTCAAATGAACAGGGCGCTGTTTATAATCAATTAACCGTGAAGTTACGCCTTAAAGAGCCTTGGAGGCATCTGCAGTTATCGGGAGTATACAATTTATGAAAACGAATTCGTGTCAAATTTGACTTAGTATCATGTTCTTCATGTATCTCATATTTAGATAAGTATCTTGTTTTTCCGGTATCTCATATTTAGGTGGGTGAAGTGGAAGAAATGAGTCGGTATGGGAAATGGTTGCGGCAATTCTTGTTTCTTTCACATTGAAACATGAGCCACAAACGTTGTTGTTCACGTTTAAAAATCAGGTGAAAATGATGCTTTATAAATTAGTTTCTATAAATAATTCACATGTGTGCCACTAGCAAAAAGAAAATACGACAAAAATACCCTTAGTACAAAATATTATCTTTGAAATGGAGCTAATTTTTGAAGTGACTTCTCATTATTTTATTGTGTTAAACTCACTGCTTGTTGTTGGAATACACCGCCATCATATAAGTGAAATACCCGAATTAATCCCCAATTGACATGGTGGTGATTCAGACTTGAAATGCGGGAATTTAACTTGATACAGCTGGGAATTAGCCAGCGTCTAACGGGAAAGAGGAGATAACGTTTACTGGTGACTGCGTGTAGAGGCAGAGTTCTTTTAGAGCGGTCTACATGTGGTATGACGTTATTGTTTATGGTTCATGCCATTAAGGAGGGTTTCCTTCACCCGAAGGACTGACATACTTATATATCAGTGAAATGACCTTAAGTATGGTTTTATATCCTGATTTAACAAACAACAAAAGAATAAGCCTAAAAAGAAATACCTTAGAAAGGAGTATATGTAAAAGGGTCACTGCAGTGATAAATCGTTATCATTAGCCGACATTTTAAGCCGACATGAAGTCTGCTTAAGTTAAGGAAATAAATACGGCTATATTTTTAATTGAAAATTTAATGATTTTTTTGTTCACGTTTAAGCTAAGGCATTTCCGTATTAAACCTTTTACTTGACATTCTATAAATAATTGACGTAACACCAGCAGCACCGACCCAACAACTTGAGGCACACCCGTAAACAAAACTGCAACCCTACCTTCATAGAAATATAGACAGGCAGCCGGAAGGGAGATACTCATCTATTTTTTGATTGATTTATTTGATTGTGTAGAACGTCGTACTCAAGGGTAATTCACTAATATGAGGACTTTGCGTTGCTTGTTTAGGGTGGAAGACAACTCGTGAAAATCACCCCGCGAACTCCAAAGCAACATAATTTTTTTTCCGTTGGAAGGGCGCTCCCTTCCAACCACCCGGTGTAGGAAGAAAGAGAGAAAAAAAAGACCCCTCAGACAGCAATCGGCAAAACCTCGCGGGATTTGTCGTTATTTCGCTGTCATCACTTAGCTCGGCCGTGATAGGTATATGAATAGGGCCTATGTTTCAAAATGGTACATTTTGTTCGCCGGAAGCCTATTTACCGCCGTATGGACAATGAACACGTAAGAAAATATAGGGTAATCGAGCGAATTTCATATGGTTTTAGATGCACAATATTTAGTTTAGGAGTAAATTTTGTTCTGAATGTAAAACAAATGAAAACTTTGGCATCTGTCTACATTGGCAATTTTACCCACAGGCTGTAAAAAAGTTCCGGCTAATATGGCGATGATCGTTTAACGTCCGAGATGATGTGCGCAGTACATTCGATGACTTCCGACTGCTCATACAGTGTATAACTTATTCGTCCGTCACGAGCCTCCTTTTCAAGTTTGAGTATGTTTCATTGGATTCCATCCACAGACTGTTGGGTTTGTTTTTGTTTGCTTGATTGGTGTTTAACGTCACAGAGACATGCCATAAGTGTTTGCATTGAGTGAATGAATAAATAAAACGGTTAAATGAATAAAATGAATGAATGTGTGAAAGAAGGAACGCAGGAGCGAACGAGGGAAGTGAACAACGCATTTCATAAAAAATTACCAAGTATTTCCTTTAAACTTTCAAACTGGGGTATTAAGGATATTATTTGGTGTGCTTTTCACTAGACCAAATGACGTGTGATAAAATGCTTGCCATTGCTGATCGAGAAATGGATAAGTGTATTTGAAGTTTATAAAGTGTTCGTTCTTAATAGCAATGTCATCACTGTAGATTAAAAGCTGAAAAAAGCCTCGAGCTATTCTGTGACGTCACAAATAGAAGAGATGGGCCAGCAGACGAAGCTTTAGTGCTTGCCTCATCCTGGCCTGGTTTAAGACAGTAAAGAGTTTTAAATAGGATCGCCAGCCAACTGTGACAAGTCAGTGATGTTTTTTAGAGGAGTAGTTTAGGACACGCGATTTAAGACAGACTGAAGAAAATCTTAGTAAGGGCTAATATGTAGTTCCGAAGGGTAAGCTGCTGTTTTCGTTTCGTTTAGTTGTTTCGTAACGCCCACTATACAGGCTAAGTAGAGGTTGATTTTTACACTGGATTTATTTTACTTTCTAAGTACAATATATTCACACTTTACATTGGACAAAAGGATTAGCAGATTAAAGATTAACCCCTGAAGATGGTGGAGGAAAGGCAACAGTTCCCCAAAAGGGTAAGTGTATTTAACTTTATTTTAAACAATTTTTGTTTCCATGGTAAAGAAAAGAGTAAATGCAGGAAATAAGGTTATCCTATATGTAAATCCAAATCCAAACTGTATTATCGCCTTTACATAACACTATTCTTATAATGTCTTATTTCAAGCTCATTATGTGTTATACAAGAAGATATCTTGTTTAAGCTGCAATTAGAAGCTTAATTATATATCTGTTGAGATCTGCAACCATTGCTTGAAAAAGGCCTTAGCATCTGGGCCGAACCGTTGCCTATCAATATACCCAGAAGATGAAAATCCATTTTAGCCATGCTTTTGTTATAAGAAGATACTTATAAGAAATAAGAAATATCGGCGTTGTGGAAGTGTATAGGATATAAACAAATTGCAGCCTGTAGCTATACTGGTCTGACGAGTAATTTAACGAGATGGGTTAACAAACAGCCCCATGTGCCTACCTAATTACAGGTACAGTTTATACAAAAGATCCAGCATAACAGAGAATTTGCGAAGAATTCGTGCCGCAGAGTATAGGTGATACAATAACGTGTATGCCGCCATGTTCATGCTAATACTGAAGATAAAGTACCGTGCTGTTTTAAAGGAAAGGAAGTATTATATAAAAACAAATTCTTCATGCATATTTAGCATTCTAATACGTAAGGCAGAGCTTTTATGATATAGTTCTCCCAGCCGCAGATTGTCTGTATGTTCAAAACATGCTTTTAAATCATTTAGAATTAATTTTAAGCAGTCTTGTTTATTATAGTACCGGCAAATAGAAAGACTTAAATGTGTCTCCTTGTATGATTCCTTTTCAATTCAATCATTTTTGTTCCGTAATTCAATTCGCGTTTCTTGCAAAATATTCCCGTTATGTGTGTTTTCATATCTTCAATGCGTCTCGCTGTAAGTATATGTTTGCATATACTGTCTCGAACGAAATGTAGAATTTATTGGAAAATTCTTTGGAAGTATTCGAAGCCGAGCTCTGACGTTAAAAAGACTGGATAGATGACTAAAAAATAAATACAATCAAGGATTCATTGTAATGAAAACAGCTATTTTTATTTCCCCACATAACTTATATCTGAGGGCTTGCTGACTTATAAGAAAGGGGTGTCACTATTCAAATAATAGACTATTTGACTCAAATTCACAGGTTACTAGCAACCCTTGACGTTTTAAGCTCATTTTCTTTGTTTTTATACTTCAGTATATCTAATTAAGAAGCTCAGATGTGCATTTGACAATAATGTCATAAACAAGTGACCAGTTATATTGCAGTTATGCAATATGCTGACAGTTTCTATTGTTGTTTTTCTTTTCTTAAAAAAAGAAGAAGAATTCTTTCCCATAGGCTTCCCAAGTGAAGGAAAAGAAAGTATATTAACCTGCCAGTCGTTAGCTAACATACTTTTTTGATCATAATATTATTTGTCTTTCACAGACTCGTACCTTGTGTCTTCTGCAGTACCAGCACACACAATATATTTTCACGAGTATTAGATAAGGATAAAAACGAGTGACCTTAAGAAATGATAGATTTTACAGATAAATATGAATTCTTTTCATTGCATGTGGTTTACGCATATTACTTCACAGGAATGTGTTCAAGTGCAGAATATTTGCACGTATATTGAGATTTATTGCGCCTTTGTAAGAAAGGATTAGTGTGAAAAAGTGTATAGTCACGTGCAGTTTCAGTGTGTTGTACAGCGATTAACATCAGTGAGAGGAACGGCAAAAAACATTTACTCTCAACCAGCTAGATACAAAGAGAATACAGTATTTTAGCATTGCAATGCATAAAGTTTTAATATAGTGAGTAGGGTACCCGGATGAGTAAGATTCAGCCCGCCCTACAAACCAGTCATGGAGTCCCCAGAGGCAATGTATTTATAGGCCTCACCCCACCACTGTACTTATTTAAAGAACAAGTAATTTTAAAACATCTTTTTATTAAAATCTTATCTGTAGATGTATGTCTATGCACTAAAGTTGCTGCGAGCAATTCGAGGTAAAAAAGTTGGCTCTAGCTTTTTCTTATTATAGTTGTGTGAAAAAAGCCGACAGTTAAAAAGATAGTGGGTCAAATACATACACCCGATGAGGTATACTCTCTCTACATATACATGTCATATGTTGAAGAGGCAAGCAATTAGCTTCATCGGACACACGCCAATAATTATATGTTGAATTCCGTCTCCAGAAAATTTGAAAACTGCCACATATCTATAACTTTCTTGCCACATGGCTATTGCATTAACTATTTTTCAATAAATATTTTTTATAACAATTGTAGTACAATACTTGTTCGTCGTTTTGTTTTTGTTGCGACTACAATGAATATTTATAAAATAATGGTTACATTTACAGAGGTATCCCCTATATGGCAGGAATAGCCCATGCACCATACAGTTTAACGTCCCAATTGGCTCTAACAGGATACTGAAAGTGATCCACACACTCAGAACACCAAAACTGCTGTGTGCAGTGTATATAATCTCATTTACTATATCGATCAATCTATATCTTTAATTCATATGAGGATTTCGGGTCAATGTAGAAAAAAATAGTCGCACATGCATTTATTTCAATGTTGTTAAATAGGCCGTGCGGAAATGCGGGACCCATTAGATTAAATCTGTATTCGCCAAAAAATAAAACGGTGCAGTTTTTATACAATCAAAAAAGTATATGTTTTTACTTATTGTGAGTGAAATAAACTTACCCAGCAAAGCTGATATAGCCGTAAAAGAACCTCGAAAAACGTAAAACTGCAAGATTTGATAACCATAAACCTCATTTCTCTCAGATACTAAGCATTTATTACGTCACTTTTTTAAAAATAAATCGAAATGTTTTGTCACAATGAAATAATAACCTTTCTTTGAAGTTGCTGCTTTACTTAAATATGTTTAACCTCTCAGTGGTAGTCGTAATGTCAGACGTATATATGAGAGGATATATGCATTGTGTGACGACGACCTTTAACGAGATACTGCTAATATCTTATCTGTAATAAAGGATACTAACATCAATTTTACGTGAAGACAGTCGTGACTCACTTCGGTTATCTCCCCTAGTGATTTTTTGAAGACGATATCAAGCTTTGTGTGTATTAACTGGCCATTTTGTGAGCTTTTATCTGCAAAGAAGGGTGCAAGAGCCAGACCACCCTGTAATTAGCACGGTGTGACTCTGAATTTAAAAAATATATAAAAATTGGTAAACAACAACACGTTTAAATAATTAAATGGAAATAGTCTGTACCATACTAAGTATAACCAACGCAGCATAAAGCTGGTTCCCGAAATCGGAAACAAGGCAATTGGACAGGCAAGAAGGCCGTACAATACATTTAAGTTTAACTTGATGGTGAAGGCATTCCAGATATCAGTCTTCCGCCAAACCAACACTTTTGTTTATCGATTTCTAATTTTCGTTCGAATTTGAAAAAAGAGCAGTTCCCGCAATGATACAACAAAGCTATGTACAGAAATGCAATTAAGGTATACAATTTTTTTCTAGTTCACGAATTACTAATTGCTTCATTTGCTAAACCCATGTGAATTGTTGGCTATTGGCTGATATAACATATAATATTCAACATCCTGGTCGTTATCATATCCCCCCCACCCCCCGCCAAATAAAAAATACAAACGCACACACCGACTAACGCACATGCACATACAACATACACATAAAATGTTATAATATCGACAAAATTATTTTTAATTTAAAACCAGGCCTGTCTGGGTACCAAATCCGTAGTAGAGCACCCCGCGACGCCTCAGCACTGTTTCACTCTCTGCAAAACGAGGCAGCATAGCCGTCATATAGCAACCTTGGGCCAACGTAAATATTTATAACCCGCCTCTCCAATTAAAACACATTCGATTAAATATTTTTAGACCTAACAACTTTTTAACAGCGATATGAATAAATTAGTCAACTAATTTGTCTATATTTGATATATCATCATTCACAATTACATTGTTTTTTGATATTTCGCTTATTAGAATAAAGAGAATAACACACACATTTTAAACTTGTAAATCAGGTATCCTTTGTCGTTTGCATTCCTTTCTATTTTAGTATATTCCTTCCAGATGAATGAATTCTATATTCAAATAAACTATCACTATACGATTAGTTATTTTGGTCTTATGAAAACAATTAATGCAAAACACTGTTTGAAAACAATACTTTGATCTTTCAAATTCGCATTATCAGCAGATTATACACAGTTAAGAAGTTCAAAATAAGCATTTATTTCTTTAAAACTTAACTTTGATTTATTTCGTTAGACTAAAATGATTATAAATTATTTAACTTTAAGAACACCCTGCGATTTCCGTAGCGACGGGAAAACTTCCGTATATGCGAGTTGAACGTATACCTGGTACAGTGAAGGGCACTCAGAAGTCCAACGATCAACCACTTCAACCACAACGCGTCCCCTGGGTTCAACAAATACACAAATTAAAGGCATATGGTATATAGGCTCACACTGACTTGACTACAACAAGACCACTGTTCAGAAATATTTGATACATTTAAACCGACGTACATTTTTTTCCCTGCTCCTTCAAAGTCGTGATGTGAAAATATTTCGAGTCGGTATTTTTAAAGACAACAAAGCCGAATCACTTAAAAGCCTCATTAGAACAAACACCGCGTTTACAGTAATCCAATATAAAGTTCGTTGTCTTATGCTGTTTTTATTTTAGAATTGGTTAAATTTGTTTTAAGATAAAACAATGGCAGTTCAATGTATACAGGCCTATAATTCGGTGTATGAGAGTTTACAATAATAAGCAAGATTACTACAAGAATGTTGAACTTTGAACCTGCAGAAATACGAAAAACGTCAGTTTTCAGATCCGTTGTTGTGATCCAACATTATAATTCTTTCAATATATTTAAAACGATTCAACCTACAAAATAAATGATTGATTGATTGGTGTTAAAAGGCATGCTCAAGGGTATTTTACTTATATCACGGCGGTGTATTCCAACAGTAGACAGCGACTATAATAGTATTACGTCACTTTAATTTTCCACTGAAAACCACTTAAATTGAACTACTGAAAGTAAAATGTATGGTGGACTGTTTGTGCCATGGTTTCTTTATGAAATTCTTGCAGGTAAAAATAACCCAAATTACTTAAAATTTAACTGTAGAAAACGGACACTGTACAAATATAAAAAAAAGTTATAAATATGATCCACAACGTTTAATTACTGCAGTGACAAGGTCACTACAACAAAATAATGTAAAATGAAAACGAGTAATCATACAAAAAACGTAATCACGCCTTTGTTAACAAATTAGTAAGGCCTATAAATTGACTATGACCTTGTTTTTTTCCTTCCCCTTTAATTAAGGATATAGAATGCTAAAATACTCGAGGTATTATAGCTAAAGAGGCTCATGTCCTTATTGTTCACTTTTATGAAATATCTTGCTTTCGAGGCATTTAGAAGTATATTTACTGATAAATAATAAACAAAACTTTATAGATGTCAACTTCTTCATTTATTGGCGCAGCGTTTCAATATATATATATTTTTTTATAAATTAAGAGAAAGAAAATTTTGCTTGCCTCCACTGGGATTCGAAATTATGTCTCTGGCTAGCAGGGCCAGCTCTCTAACCGACTGAAGTACAGAGGCTTACGGTAGAACGAACTAATTTTTATCCAGATAAAGGCTGTGAATCTTTCTGTACGGCAATCAAAGACAAGGACACTGAAGTAGTGTCTTTTTTTTTATCTAGATATTACCTACAAATGAATTTGTTCTTTTGAGTTATTCTGATAATCTGGTTCTGGCATAACGATGTCTGAACAGACTTTGAAACGTCGCGCCAATAAATGAAGAAGTTGGAATCCGTAAAGTTTTGTTCATTATCCATAAGAAATATAACTAATAATCTTATTAATATTAGATCTTAAATTTAATAGTACATTGTGCTGATCGTGTCGCAGATAGTAATCAAGTCAGGTTCTGTGCAAGGTCGCCGTTTACGAGAAATATGATATACTGGAGAAATACTGGATTTTCATTAAACACTAGTCGTATAAACAGACTTACATACTGTGTTTTAACACATATCTGTATGCCAGTCCCGTAATTTGTGTCCTGCGGACTTTGTCTGTGATTACGAAGGTTGTACTTTTGTTTTTAGCACGGGATACAACTTCAGCACAAAAAGGTGTTAGGTACACTCTTTACACTCCTACATATACGCAGAAAATACCACCCCCAAGGCTGATCTTGTCGGGGTCTATACACACAGGTTTGCTACCACCCCAAGGCTGATCTTAAATAGATAAAAATCACTTGTGCGAAATGAATTTAATTAAATGGTACTAAATAGGGCGTGTAGAATTAAATACCACCGCAAAGTTGAAACTGAACTATAAATAGGACATGCATATATCTGTGGTGTTTAACTACACGTCGTTATACGTCATTTTCAATTTATGTAAAAATTAATTTTTGATGCGCATATCGATGTTTTTATATAATAAAAACATGACAAGGAACTGGATACACCTTATTATAAGACATTATTAGACATTATTATTGTTTCCTATTAGCTGGATTCTTTTGATTAAGTGTTTTTTTATGAGTTATTATCCCGGGCAACGCAAGGTCGTCAAATTGTGAAATTGTGAACTTGCCTAGAGTGGGAAGTTAAACGCCAATAAAATAAATAAACAAAATAAAGCTAATAAAAAACATATTATGTATATGTCAAAAAGTGTTCCCAGTAGCTACGGAGATCGTGGCATTTTTTTTTACAAGATTTTATCTCGACTTTCCATCCCCCAAAAATGAGATACAAATTAGTCTGGTAACTAAAATACCCTTGATTTACATGTTTATCTCAAATCCAATCTAAGGCTTATGTAAAGAGTTTCTCTTATTAATCTGCCGAAGGGTGGGATTAGACTTTTATCACCAACATGTATACCTAGCCGTGATTCCCATTGAATAGTTTGACATAATGGACCAAACTCACAACTCCGAAAAATGACAAACAAAGCAAATTTAGTTTCTATATTTCAGCTTTAGTAACCATCTTCAGGAATGAACAGGCAGGCTACCCATAATGACCTGTGGACTGTCCTTCGTATATGACGTCGAACTAAAAACTGAAATTGGGATACATTTAGAATTTTGCTTGATTGTGTTTATTCGCCTAAAGTA
>JAVFBZ010039988.1:16509-28388 GCA_032466195.1 Katharina tunicata
TTTTTGAAGATACCTTTGACGAGATTTGTTTTTTGGAATCGGATCGTAACTGTTGTAAAATGTGATTAAATGTGAAATGTTTGATGCACTTTCAGTGGCCACATCTTACAACATTATACAATGCGTCGCCGTTCATGAGTACCACCAGGTCGTATAAGGAAGTGGATGAATGGAACTCACTACGCCCCCTACCGACGCCAAATGGAGGCTATCCACCAAGCTACGAAGATACGTACTCACGTGACGTATTTGCGTCCTACAATCCACAACGACACATTTCAGGGGACAAATTTGGAAGGGGATACGCAAATTCTAATTATGATGCATTTTCGATGTCAACGTACCATACTGCTCCACATTTTCGGAAACAGAAAGTTTCGAGAACTACTCATTTCTTGTCATGCGCAATCGGAATATCTTTGATGTTAGCATTAGTTGGAGCAATAACTGCAGTTGTTATAGGTAAGTGTTGAGGTAATATATTTCAGATATTGACAGCAATAAGTAACTGGATCAAATTCAGTCAACTTTTTCTGTATTTTAAGGGTGGGTTTAATTGTAGCTAAATAGCAGAAAATCAAAAAAACTACGAAAATTAGAGCTTGCGTGTACATAAAAAGTTTCGAACTGTTTAAAGAACATTTCAGTGTGTACAATTCACAATGGATGCTAGCATTATATCCTCTAAACTCAGGCATAATGAAGGTTGAAAAAGTCGGGTGAAATATCTCGATAAATTAAACATCTTTTAGGAAAGACATGATTACCGATTATCCCACTACATGTATATTTCAGCAAATTTTCAGAAATACATAGTTGGAATAATTCTATTTCGTAAGTTTTTTTTACTAGCATTTGATAACTGATTCAACACTTGTCAAAGCATCAAAATCGTGCAGAATGAAATAAAAGATACTCCGAATATCGAAGTCATGATGTTTGTTTTCCATTTCTGCAAACTATGCAGTCATAATGAGGACAGTTCCTGATTAGGCTGTACACTTTGACAAAATATAGAATAACAGAAGGACTTCAATATTTAGACATCTTTAATTTGTTCTTGTTGTACTGAATAGTATAGGTATTGGTCCCATAATAACAGCATTTCTGTCTTTATTTTCAGTTTTAAGGAACGGTTCAAATTGTGGTGAGTATATTACTGTTATTTTATAAATACTTAAAAAAACAAAAACAGTACAGATGTAAAAAAATGTAATCCCATCCTTTTAAAACGTAAACGACAGGTACTTACATTTAGTCACCATCTTCTAGTGACATAAATTAGGCTTATAGACTTCTCTCTCACTTCAGCAAGTCCGAGATAAATATATACTTTCAACATTGAAAAAGAAGTTGAAAGAGACAAACAAATCTTAGAAAATGCCTGAAAGGTTGGTAAGAAAGCCAATAATTTATATTTTCTTACCCAGTCGACGTTTAACTTCGCAAGCCTCTCACTTTAAAGTGATTTAAGTCGACAGAGTTTAAGGACATGCATACCCTTATCATTGAAATAAGTTTGCTTCGTCTGAAAAGTAACCATTAATAGCGTTTTGCATTTATTAAATGCAAATCTAATGAACATTTTCCTACCAAAAACGAAAAAGATCATTTCATTTCATACATAAGTTTTGCTTTAGAAACCTTCTTTTGAAATAAATTTTCTACTGTTGCGTGACAATCAATAAAAACATGTTCTAGCCCAGAAAAGTAACACCAGTGTATATGTTTGTTAAATACTTAGTCAACATTTCCGACACAAGAAGCCGTTGCTCCCTCATGACAGGTGCAACACGTATTCACCAAAAAATAGGTTCGGAGTGATTGCTCATCGCAATTAAGTTTTTACACAGTAACGTTTCCTAACACCGGTGTCATTTAGACACCTGTGCTATCAGTGTAAACTAACTCCGGTTTTAACGGTACATGGGGATGTTGCTGTTGCTTGCCGAGAACGCGGAAATACTCTTGAATGTGACGTAAAATCAACCAAATATTTATCCACAGTTTTAGAAATTAGACATGTAGATGCATAATTCCAACTGAGTTTTGGTATAATGATTGCTCAGTTATTTGTTTTACATACTTTCTGTTTGCACCAGATCCAAAAATGTCCGAACCGTTATTAAATACTAAAATCTATTCGCCATTTTGTCTAACCGTTTCTTTAAAATTTTCCTCAGTCGTTAACTAGTGCCACAATGCAATGACAGCAAGCCTAGAGACACAATAGAATAATATGTATCTTAAAAGTGTCATAAAACTCATATTCAACCATATTTTCCTTAAACGTTTTTTTAAAAATTAACCTACCTCCCCCAATTACTAATTTCCACTTCAAATTTATTGAAGCTATTTCCATAAATTTATAATTTTGATATTTTGCCGTGTAAGTGTGTACCGTTTTAATCCGTCATTAAAGCTCCATTTTTCATACGTAAATAATGTTCATTTGTCAATTATATGGTTAGTTAGTTTAATTCGTACGTGTAAATGAATTTGGCTACTCCGTGGCTCAGTTGACTGCTAATAGGACTGCTTGCGTGTTTTTTGTTTTCAAGTCTTTCTCCTGGTTTCCGACCAAAAACCTGAAACGCATTCGCCATATGAGTAAAAAGTCGTCCAGTATGAGATTAAACCTGACGTTTTGGTTCCGGCGAATTGTTATTTGTTCAAGTTTTTGATAAAGATACGTTACCACGCGGAATTTACGACTTAGTGTGTGGCTAAAATGAAACTGAACTTCAATAATTGAGCATCTTTCTGTATTTTTCAGACTCTTATGCAGACAGCGTGTGGGTTTTGGAGTCCAGTTACGACCACAGTAAATTAATGACTGATTCTGATATCAATTACAACTTTACCCGAGATTTCTGCTATGAGGTATGCTGATCTGTTGTTGATTTTACATCTTTTATTATTTTGTGACAGCCTGCTTAAGTTGTTTCTATTCCTTTGACAAATGAAGAACCACTTTTTCAATTTAGATTAAACATTTTTGTACCTACCTTTGTTAATCAAATAACGTAAGAAACATAACAGGTGTTATAAAACAATTTTAACATAACGTCTGTCGGTAATTTCCAACAAGATTATTTAAACTGAAAAAAATAATTGTGTTTATGTTTATTTTTTGCAGCTGGAGACAGCATTTCGAACGTATTTCACAGAGGATCATATGTGTGGGTGTAGAACGGTCGAAATTAGGTAAAGTGAGAACAAAATTGTTACAAAAAGAACCCTTTAATTAAGAATCCAGTGATTTAAATATAACTGACTTCCTCAAGGAAAACTTAAACCCAAACATTCCCTTCTTGATAACGTAATGTTGATTGGTTAGCATTTTATGACATTGTCAATGGGGTTCGCCACTGGCTAGAAAGGGAGATAAATATGCTACTTAGAAAACTGACAGCGCCATCTGTCATGGATAACATGTGAATATTCAATTGAATGATATTGTTAACCAATGAGTTAGATAGCGCAGCATGTTATATGAGTAACAAATCTAACTCTCCTTTTAGCACCCGGCAAACCCTACTGTGCCAGTGTCGTTCTGCTATAGTTGATTTTAACAACGTCATAAAATTTAGGTAACCTTCAGTGGAACCAGAGACTATAGATTGATGAGATTGGTCACTTCAACCTCAGTTTGCGTCCTATCCCACCATGTTATTAACATGGCCCGTGGCGACCCCTGTCGGTCGGGAACTGATTTCTAGTTTTCACAATGGCTTTAACATGTTGCGGCCACAGCAGCGGTTCGTAAAAAAAATAAGTTAATTAAGGAAGCTAGAAAACATTCTGGATATCAGGCTTCAAGTAAAGATTAACGTCGCTGACAACAAATGAGCACCATCTAATAGGGGGCCCCACTGTTCATTTTCAACATGGCGCTGACGAAGTGACTATGTTCTCTGGTGGAACTATGCCACTCAAAACCCCAAAAAGGTCGATCAAACGATACGACTTCTGGGTATTATTTTGTTTCACTAGTTCAACAGCTACACACATCTCTTTGAGAAACAAAGAAGGTTTATCTATTAATTGTTACTATATTGATACTTTTTGAGATAGATAAAGCTGGTGTTCTGGTGGTAAAAATTATACTAACAATTCACTTGCTTAGTTGAATTGTATTTACATACCTAGCGATGCATTTTGGGTACAAATTAATTTTATCTCTTTCACTGACAATCACTATTTTCGTGATAGATTTAAAGCGAAACACAGGACACACCGAACTACTAAAAACATTGGAAATAGGTCAAACCGAGATGCGAAAGTGACGGGTTTCCGTAGACTCTTAATTCGCGTCTTTAGCCAATTGTGCTTTGGGTTTGCGCAATAGTCTGCGCAACACTCGAATGCCACCATACACTCAGCCTGGCAATGACCAGACTGAAATTCAATGACCGTCTTTCGTGATGCTATTAGTTTATTCGGATCTGGTGGAAGCCTATAAGAAGTGACTCAATAAGTTATTCAAACAGCCTTGCTTATTTAGAAGACTAGCGATATACGTAACTACAGGGTGTTCCAAACAGCAAACCTCGCCACAATGTCTGCATGTTGTTGTACGGCTAGGCCAGTAGCCCTTAGTGACGAGATATGCTGCTTTGAAACGCCCTGATATTGTGTAGATACACATACATAAGAAACAAAATCACTGAAATACGCTTCTATGTATCTGGTGATAATATGTTGCTAGATAAAAAGTTCAAAACCGCAAAATATCGGCATCAAAAAATGTATTACTGTCTTATGTTTCTGCGTCCCTGGCGTCATTACCGGTGTTCAAAATATCTCGTTCCTTGTTATTCTGACTAGTAAATTCGAGCGTGTATCTTTAAAATCAAAGGTGTAAAATAATAAAATCGGGATGAAAATCCTTCGTCTTGTCCTTTAACCAGAACTAAAAAAGTTGTCATCTGAATTTTATCTTTTCTGTTTTCAGTATTGATGGCCCAGACGCTCTTGTGTCCTTCAACATTGATTATAGGCGGATTAGCGAAAAAGACAAAAATGAAACATACGTAGGTAGAAGACTGGCTATTACACTGAACAAAATTATCAACGAGTCCAGAACTCCCTCCTTCGCCTTAAGCTACAATTGGCCTGGTGAAGTGGTCACGAAAGCTCCAATGTCGTCTGTAGGGAATGAAACATTAATGGCTAACGGAACAGACTTTGATGACATTCTTAATTCTCTAGACTCTAATGAAACCATCGCAACCGTTTTTGAAAATGAAACAAATTCAGTGCTAGAAGCTTCAAATTCGTCTATTCAAGCTCCAATAGATGGGCAAAATAAGTCCTCAGACAACGTGTATCCAGGTGCCAAAGATGGTTCTGATACATTGCAGTCACTAACGGAAACCCCGGAACAAATAAATTTGACAACAACAACATCAACAACTACCTTAGCACCTACAACAAATACAGTGGCACTGACAACAAAGGCACCAGCGCCTTCTACCCAGTCGACTGCTAGCTCTTCTACAACTACTGCGCCGACTTTCACACCAACAACGGTCACACCAACAACCCTATCAACGTCTCAGATAACATCATCAACAACAACAACGACAACTGTGGCAACAACAACAGCTACTACAACAACACCATTAATTGTTCAAGCACCTCCGAATGGTGAAGCTCAAGAGTCTAGTGGCAATCCTTCCCAGAATACTTCTTCTCCGGCACCTTCTGCTAGCCAAGCCGGACCAGTTACAGGGTCATCACCCGTCTTGCCCAACACAAACGGCACCGCTTAATGGTTGAATTAAAGGGTAGGCAAGACCCTTACCAAAGCTGTTTGGTGTCGTATAAATACATCTGTGCAAATATCAGTGCAAGTACAAGGAAAAGTTAGTTAGGCAATTCAAGCCGAAATAAAGAAAGACAACAAGCATTCGGAAGAACAGAGAGATGAAAGATATAAGACGATCAGATCTTTTGTATGAGCTAAACGTGTCTAGTGGGTTTGTTTTTGTAGGATGTATATGATATGACCGTACAAAGAAAATAGGGCAATAAAACGAAATGAAGGATTTCGACTGCATGTATTCGGCTTGTGGATATGTTTATGAAAACAACCACACAATCGGTAACGACTTTTAACGACAGGCAACACGTCGTGATCCAGCAAGAGAGGCGTCAGACAGTGTGTGAGTTAACACATATAGGCGAGTCTATTACTTGTCGAGGTGGACTCAAATGGACGCCTTTAATAAGAGATGATGCTTCTTATATAAAATGGTCGTAACATACAATCGAAACGTAAAAATGTTCAATATATATCCAACCAGTACAGAATAACCATCCAGAGAAACGGCGCCATGTAACCTTTTTCTGTTGCACATTGCCATAATTTAAATGACATAACGACAGGTATAGGCATACAAATCTTGCGTGTCTATACATAGCCAATTTTTGCAACATTAACATAAGATATTTATGAAATTGCACTGCAGGTACACATCCTGCATTTCCAGATGGATTTGTTTAATGTTATTGTGTAGTGTCGCTCTTATGAATCTGTTAGTACCGCGCCGTACCATTTCATCGCCAATAAGTTCCAGGGGATTTAGGAATTCTTTGATGCAATGAAAAACTGCCTAAAGATATATCACACTTTGGCGGAGGGTTAACGAACATATTTCTAGAAACTACAGTTTTAGTATTGGTAACGAATTTCCGTGTCCTAAGTGAACGCCCTTCAGTAATATAAAAATGAAGGAGAGAATACTGGTCGGTTAAATTTAAACATATGCATAAAAGGCTATATATATTACACAACGAACTATGTACAGAGTGCCATAGCTATACATAAATGTCTAGTCCATTTTTTTGAAATTCTTGTTTTAAAGTCACACAATAAATGCTTCCTCCTACATGTAAATGTCTATAAACATTCATAATGTTAAAAATCAGATTTAAACTATACATAATAATAACAACTAGTAGCATATCAATTTTAAACATTATAGGTTGTAAAAATGTTATATTATTACAATGTTTTAATTTTATTCGTGATATTGTAAATACAGATATCAATTTCGTATAAACCCTACGTTACATTTCTAGAAAAACTGTTACTGTATTGTATTATATTGTATGTAAATATATTTGTATATATAAGGAGCTTGAATTTACGACTTCTTGACAGAGATTTTTTTTGAGTACGACTATGATTGTGTGACTGTTGAACTAGAATAATAAAGCTTTGTCATTTCGGTAACTGTTCTTATGCTATTTCCTTCCAATATAGTTTATCTTTAAGCATGTGGCTTTGCCCCCACAAGGAAGAATTACATAAGATGTCCTGGATGACAACTTCTGGTGTATTTCCGGCGCAACGCTTCGGCCTAGTTACAAAGACCGTTTACACGCAATGTTTCAAACAATGACTTAATTTCTCCAAAATAAGTAACACCACCAAGCTATTGTAAATTAATCACGTCGAAATCAATTCATTTTTCTGAAATGTCTTAAGTTAGTTCCATCTGAAAAATACAAATCTATCCGATTACTTTGTAAGTTATAGATATGTGAATAATAATCATTTAGGCTTTAAAGTTACATTGTTGACATCAGAAAGATATTTTATTATGGAGGGAAATCAAAGCATTGCACACAAATGTTTAAATTTAACGAAACCTATTTTTCGTATTTCTGGAGTCCCTAGAACATATGTGCTTGTAAATAAAATGTTATCCCCATAATATAATAAACAAATAATGGGAGACGACTCTAGAGATAATTAATTTTCTTGGGTTATCTCCCTTTTGCTGGGCAAATCATTGGCAAAATAATGCGGTACCATGGTATTCGATTTTGTTGTCGAAAGTGTTCTTTACAACATCATTGAGTGTGTGTGGCTGATGGATTTTTTCTAAACTGGGTTATTATTTTGTAATTATCTTAAATTGTTTAACGTTGTACGCTACATACTTCTCCTGTGATCTGGACAAACGTAGTAAGTCTGTTGAGAAAACGAAGGAAAACTGTTTTGCTTCAGGATTAAGCAGCTTAAAATAAAATAAATTTCAATTTGGTTTTTCAGAGGAAAATAATCAGAAGTCTTTCCAGTACATTAGTTTTGATTATGTTCACTGGTTTAATCTGGTTACATAAAGACTTACTAGGTTTTGCCTGATCGAACCAATTGCACAACCAACAAAACCCATTAACAAAAATCTAGTATGTCAGCAACCGGGAAGAGTTTCACACACTTTAGTTTGATAAAATGAAGCGGTAAAACCTAGTAAGTCCAAAATTGGGCTTAACTAAATTTTCACCAAAATTCGACTTACTAGGTTTGTCCAGATCACAGGAGACTTGTAGCGCACACCGGCCGCACACCGAACCAAAATGCCCAAATACTCGTCGTACCTGAACCCTAAGATTAATACTGTTATATTTATTATTGATATATCCGTCTATTCATTTATTTCTGTTGGTTAAGTGACATTAAGAAACTAGGCACATAATAAAAACATGACCAAAATGGATTTAACCCAGGATGTACCTAGAAGGTGAAAATCCATCTTAATCACGCTTTTATCATTTATTTCTATCATTGAAGCCTAACGTCGTACTCCATTTAAACTTACTATATTTGTGGGGTTGGATGTGTACCACCCCTGTCGCCAGAAAAGTGACTGAAGAATTAACTTGCTCGTCTATCTTATCCTTGGCAAGCAGATCCGCTGGGCCTCATGCTCGTACGCGCCTCGATGACAAGTGAGTTATCAGGGTTATCAGGGTTATCAGGATGAACGAATGTCCTTTTATTGTATTTAACGAGAGTAGAAAATGTGTGTTCGTAAAACGAGTAATGTTTATTAAAGACCTATGATTGAATTTACTGTGTCTTTACCAGACATCGCCTTTCTGATGTAAAGACTAAATGACTTCCCAATCTTTTCACACGACATCACCTATGTACGACAACAAGAAAGATCGCTGAGGCCAGTGGCGGACTGGGTCTAAAAATTGTGGTTGCCAGGAGAAAAAGGGGACCCACCCAAACCTACAATGCAATTTTTATAACGAATAAATAAAATTTTCAAAAAAATATAAGTGTAAAAATGAGCAATTAAAATTTTGGGGAAAGGAATGTAAATATTTTAGTAATTGCAGTGTACATTGTACTGTACAATGACGTAGAAATAAGTTTATCGTACCATTGGTATTGTACATATTAATGGCTGTAGATACCTAATGGAAAACAGAATGTTAAAATAAAATTTAAATTACTCGTTTTACTCCATGAATAGAACAGAGCAACAGTTTTAAGAGTTAATTTGACTAACTTCAATAAGATAGACATTTAGCAAGAGATGTGAAATTTAGAAAGAATATTCTCCAAAGACGTTTGCATGGCGAATGTATCATTGTGAGCATGCAGTTTATTCGCATGATCTTTCAAAACTGCTATAACTGGAACTTTAATCAGTCGTTTCAAACAATAATTTATGAGCATAATAACATTAATTGGAATTTATTGGAATGTTTTCATCATTTCTTTTGGAAGGTTGTTTAATATACAAAATTAAACAAATGAGATAATTAAATGCCTTAAATGAAGTGGCTCAATTTATTGTTGATTTACTTTTGTCATGTTAGTTAACTAAATACCCACTCATATATAGCGGTGCCCACAAGAGAACTTGATAAATTGTTAGAAACATTTGTCTTCGCTCGGCAACGTTTCTTCATGAATAAATCTCAGTTAATCAAGGAGATATTATTGGCATTAGACAATTCAAAAAGTGTAATTAAATAATCACTAAAGAGAAATTACCTTAATTTTATTTTAAGATAGAACTATATCCACTACGATAACATAACACTAAAATCGCTTCAGTTACATTTTCCTTTAAATATGTTTGAATGAGCGGTATTTAGAAATTGAGACATTAAACATAACACGTACTTTATGGATTACAATTTCTTGTCTATTACCGGCGCAATGTTTCGATGTCTATTCAGGCTTATTATGATTGAGAACGATACCTGAATAGACATCAAAACGTAGCGCTGATAATAAAACAAAAGTTGTAATCCATAAAGTATGTATTATGTAAAAATATATAGTGTGTACATTTCGTATTAGAAAAGCAACAGATGTTCTAGGAATTATCCGAACGAAAGGAGGTCGAATTGTTTGAAGCTGACAAATTAAATCACCCTCATAAAACTGTGGCTAACAACATATTAAATATGAAGTTTGACCAACGCATACAATTTGCAAGGAAAGTAGTCTCCGAAATCTACAATTGACCATTTGCTCGTAAACCCATAATTCACAAGATAGGTATCCTACTAAATATTTTGTTACTTCTGGCTGTAAGTGTACAAGTATTGAGCTTACATTTATGCTGTCATACTTTAAACTGATGGAACATTATTTGTTCAACAGAGCTAACACTTAAACACAAATAAAGTGAGTTTATATTTTTAGGTTGTGTAAGTGTATAACGTTTTTTTGTTGTTAAACTTCTCCGTCATTAAAGTTAAATGACGGTTAGCACGGAATTAAATGCCAATCACCAATCAGTCAATCAATCTCACTTCTGTGAGATTTAAGTAAAGCGGCCTGGCTCAACAATAATCAATTTTTCATATATTTTGAAAAAAATTTAGACTTCGTCCCATTACTAAAAATAAAGTAAAATACGAATTTTAAAAGTCCAAACATGCCGTTGCTAAACCTAGCTGGTAACAGTTCTGTCAGACTAACGATTAAGGCCTCCAATGTTTTCTTTATGTATTTGCATCTTTCGCAAACATTTTTTGAAAAGATTTTTAAACGCAAGATGTATTTGTAATTTTGTATGTCATTTTGATGGAAAAAGTTATTGATATATCCTTAAATAGTACGTATCCTCGAACAAAAATTCCAATAAAAAAAGAAATGCAATGCATAATTACAGCAATAATGTTTGTATGCATTTGTGTGAATATAACTTGATAGAAGCAAAACACAAACGAATCATCCCATTTCCTTTCGTAAAAGTTTACATGTCGCAGAGTCTTCCAATTTGAGAGAGGGGAATATTATGTCCAATTAGAAGGGGCCCTCCAATAGAAAATATATTAGAACTTCTACCATATTTTCATGCCGTTAAAAGGTCATAACATGTCACATTTTTAACTTTCAATTTTTGGTAATGCCTAAGGGGGGGCCCACTTTGTCAGGGGCCCACTTGTCATCGGGCAACCTGGCAACCTGGCCAGTCCGCCACTGGCTGAGGCCCCATTGAGATATTCTTTCCGCCTGAATTAGGGGTTCATAGATTGACCTTTGAAATGAATATAAGATAATCTTGACATAGGACTATATCCAAACACGTGTCTCGCATACCAGCGAATTTCTCATAAAGCGAATTTGTCGACAGAGAACGTATGGGACTATTTCTCAAGATAAGCAGTAAAATGTCGCAGCAAGAACAAACACGAAACGTGAAAGAAGGATTATGTAAAATTCAGATAATCACCAGTGCATACGTCATTGGTTTTAATTAATGATACTACAACGTGTACTACCAGTATCGTACATTATAAGCTTAAGTAGGTAGCTTTCAATATCTCCTCACGAGGCCACAGAGATTTGTGGTGTTCTCAGCGTACACAGGATATTTGGCATAATCAGTTGAGTAACTGCTCAGCCGACACCGACACTTGTGAATCACGAACTATGGACCATGACCATTCATTGTGTATGATTTTTACCATAAACCTCAGAAAAGCTTTATCGGATAACATTTCGTATTCGTTTTCACAGAGTTAATATCCACGCCATATATATGTACCAAAACAATGTTAAATGGGATATAACAAGCTCAACTGAGCTTTACTCCCTCCAATGT
>JAVFBZ010039989.1:0-10675 GCA_032466195.1 Katharina tunicata
TCGAAAATGTTTAGGAAAGTCCGTGCGTTAGTTACATAAAATAATGAATACGGTGATAAATGATATTCCGTTGGACGGATTTTAAATGTAGAGACAGTACATAATTTACCGTTACACTTTCTTCACACCATCCTGCGATACCACATGACATAAGAACTTGACTTCCTTTTGAAAGGAAGTACACTTCTGTAAATCCGTTTTTAGTCCGTGCTTGTGTAGTTTTGCAGAACAGACTCTAACCTATCCAAATGTTCTGTCAGAAATGAAGACCTGATAATTATTTCATCGAGATAGTAAATAGTTTTGCCATCAGGTCATCATTGAACACAAATGTCATTAAACGTTGAAATGTTGCAAGTGCATTGGAGAGACCGTTAAACTGGAACAAACCAAAAGGTGTAGTAAAAGCTGTCTTATGTCTGTCGGTTGCTAACACTTCAATTTTATTGTAGGAAGTTTTCAGATCTCATGTAGAAAAGTATTTTGCTCCTTCAAGTAAGTCTAAATATTCTTCGATACGAGACAGAGGATAGACGTCTCTGATAATCTTTTGGTTTAATTTTCTACAGTCAATACACAATACTCCAGTTTTCTTCCTAACAAGAACTATTGGCACTCCATAACTAGACCTGCTATGGGTGATGATTTCTTTTTGTAAAAGTTCATGTAGGTGCTGTTTCACTTTACTGATAAAATGTGGTGGTATCCTTCGATGGGGCTGAAAAAAAGGAATGTCGTCAGTCAAATAAATACTATGTGTAATGTTTTAGTGCTGTTCCCAGTCCAGGGATAAAACAGTTGTTATATGTCTTAAACAGTTGAGTAGCTCTTTCTAATTCTTCAGGTGTACCGTAAAAATTATCAAATTAGGAACGTCAGTTACACTGTCGTCAGTAGCATGCGCGTTGGAAACTGTAATCTGAGAATGACTAACTTTAAAAGAAAGATTTTCTGCTACACCATTCTGTGACAGTCCCTAAGCGTGTCTTTGGTGGGAGCCAAATGTCTGTCTCTGTAAGGTTAACAAGTTTAACAATGCCTGTAGATAAATATGGTGTCACAAGTAACTAGCCGTCAAATGGTGGATGTTCTAGTGGGAGTACAAGTCTGTCTTTGTTAGTAGGGATTCCAGAACATTTTATTCTAGCAATTGAGGCTGATGGAATGAGAACATTTTCAGCAGCATTTTCAGCATCAGATTTACATAAAATACCAAAATTGGGGACCCGCTGTAATACATTCATTCCTAATATGCCAGATCTATCCTTTTCTGAGGGCATGTAAGTTTTACAACTAGAAGAGCTACATCATGTAAGACAATATCGTTAAACTTAATGGTAGCGAATACACAACCAGAATAGGGTAACTCTAATCCGTTGGCTGCTATCGATTTAAGATAGCCTATTTGTTCGATAGGTACGTGAATTAAATTTGTGATAAAAGTCCTCTGTGACTTTGTTAACCTGACTGCCAGTGTCAAGAAGAAACTTTGCACTGCAATCGGCAATCTGAACACTCACTTAAAACCTGACGTCACAAATTTAATGAATTTGATGATTTTTGTCCAACTGCATTTAACAGTCTCTCTTAAGGTGTCCAACTTTATTACAATAGAAACAGCGCAGTATGGTACCTTGATTAGGATCCTGAAGTGTGGGGCCTACTGGTGTTGTAGTTGGAGAATGTTCTTTTTTTTTTCACAAGTTTGGAAATTATGTCAATAATCTTTGTAGCCCATAGTGGTGTTTCAGCATTTGATTCTTGAACATCTAAAGAAACTTCTTTCACACGTTCTACTGCCAAGACGTCAGGATCGTCCCGAGCCATCTGGCGCAATTCACTAAAGGTAATACCAGGATGGTCTCGCACTCGTCTTTGTAGATATTTTGAAGAGTCACAGGACGCATACCATCAACGAACTGGTCTGTTAAAAGTCTTTCACGCTCATTTAAATCAATCTTCATTTTGTCTATCAAAGCGTGTGAATATTCTTTAATTGTTTCTAATAGTTCTCTGGTTCTGATGCGCATTTGCTGTGCGCGAGAAATGCGGAGACCATTATACATTTTGCAACATGTTGAACAGTTCCGATGTGGTCTGGGGATCTGCTTGGTCAATTTCCTGTTCCGCAGAACCTTCTAAGTAGTCTCTCAAGAAAAATACTGCTGCAACCCCTTCAATACCTTGGCTGGCAATAGTACGTCTGGCGCGTGATATCCAGGTCTCTGGGTCTTCTTTACCGGAATATGATGATAAACGGGTAAGTGGTGGCAATAAAATACGAGCTGGAGCTGTTGTAGGTAGGTATTTCCTGACGTTGAGACTGCGACAATGCCAATATAAGTTCAGCCAGTTCTCGCTCCAAGTCATGGATATTTCTCTGATTGGTTGGATTATCTCCCTTCTCCACCATGCCTCTCCCTGGTTACCCTTTTTTTCTTCTTCAAACACTAGTCTCTGTTAATCCCACTTCTTGACACCAGTGTGACGGCCTAAGGTTGGTCCGTCACTAAGACATTAACAAGAGACTGGTCTGATGTAGGGAAATGTGTTTTATTCGGTACTTGACAATTGTTATGAGAAATCATGAAGGTAAAGTGGTAAAGGGGCAACCAGGGGGAGGAACTCTTCCATATAAATAATTACAGGCTACACCATGAGAATAATCTGAAAAGCGACGTAATTCTAAACTAAAAAAATGCACATAACTGCGAATGACTGACGGACGACCCGTCACATATGTTAAATGCTGCCTGTAGCTCCTCTTCAAATTCAAAATGTTCCACCTTTTTCTGGAATATACTGTAAGTTAAGTTTAGGTGTGACGGCCATTTTGAATATGTATTACAGGAAAACAAAGAGCCGCTACACGTCCAAAGTTGATTACATCACCTGTAGCAACATACTCTGTTACAATATGTTAAATTCTGTCTGTATCACCTCTTCAATTTCAAAATATTTAACTTTTTTCTGGAATACTATATATTACGGTTTAGATGTTACGGCCATTTTGAATGTGTGTTACAGGAAAACAAAGAGGCGCTACACGCCTTAAGTTGCTTCCATCACCCATGGCAATAGTTTGTGTAATTATATTCTTAATTCGGCCTGTAGCGCGTCTTCAATTTCAAAATATTTCACTTTATCTTGAATACCATAAGAGACGCTTTAGGTCATTAGGCCATTTTGAATGTGTATTACAGGAAAACAGAGAGGCGATTCCCGCCAAAAATTGGGTACACTACCCATTGCAACATGCTGTGTAACAATATGCTAAATATGCTCTTCAATTTCAAAATATTTAACTTTTTTTCTGGAATACTATAAGCTAAGGTTTAGGTATTCAGGTGCTACAGGCAGAATTTAACACATTGTTACACAGTATGATGCTATGGGTGTTGTTACTAACTTTTGGCGTGTAGCGCCTCTTTGCTTTCCCGTAATACACATCCAAAATGGCCGAAACACCTAAACCTTACATGTATATCTTAATAGTATTCCAGAAAAAAGTTAAATATTTTGAAATTGAAGAGATCTATAATTTATGCGGTTTGATAATCGGAACATTTTCGAATGTCGTGCGAAAGTCTTGCGAATATCCGACGAATATCTTGTGAAATCTTGCGAATATCCGACGAATATCTTGTGAAATCTTGCGAATATCCGACGAATATCTTGTGCATGTATTCACATGTCTTTCGAATATCTTGCGAACATCCGACGAATATCTTGTGAATGTATTTTTCGAATATCTTGCGAATATCCAATGTCGAATATCAAACTGACTTTCACACTGTTGGCCTATCTCTCTTTGCTGGCAGTGTCGATTTAACAGCATTGTGTAAAACTTTTGACTTAATGTCAACCAACTAAATAAATGTCACCCATCAAACAGTATATTAAAGTAAGGCATATCTGACATTGCCAAAATAGTCAACCCTTAAACTGTGCAATTCAATGTCTAATACCCATGATACCGTGGGAATACTCTGAGATTGCACCGGTCGACAGCTGTGCCAATTCCCGACGATAAAGACCATCACATTCTGTATAATTATCAGTGTATCTAACTGTTCAAATTGTGTAGGCATTAATCCTCTGTCCTTGTTCTGCTCGATTCACAGCTCCCTTCCCCCGCAGCTTTATATACATTCCTTAATTAATTATCATATATATAAAATAATATGTCTTGCGATCTTGCGATGTGCCATCAAACAGTAAGTGCTTAAGCGATTCGGTAAAATTTCTCTGTTCGTGATCAAAGTCTAATTGAAGGGATAAATGAACAGTTTTAGATTCTACATCAGCTGTTCGGTTCACATGACTATAGATATAAGCACTAAATAAAACCTCACCTGAAAGTTGGCTGTGGATTGATTTAATCACGATGAATCCCTGTACTGTTGTTGTGTTATTTGCGTCTATTTCTACGGCGTCGGCGATAGTCTGTTTACCGTCTTTCTGCGATGGTGTCAAACAAGAACCCCTGAACTGTGCCGGCTCCGTCATTAAAGGAGGTGGTTTTTGTGGGTGTACTGATGTCTGCGCCAAGGTAAGTAAGAATGTTTAAAACTCCTATAAAAAATATTGACCGACGCCAATTCAATCCAATTTTCTGGCATTATATGTCTGAAGTATCAGCTGACAATTGAAATATTGTTATAGGCCTACTGACTAAAGAAGAAAGTTATAGTTTCCATGCAGAACTTTTCAAATGTTTGGCATGCAGGCGAACTTAAAATGGAGGTGTGGACATTTTGCTGGGAATATAAGTTCTTATTGGTAAAAATTGTTAATAAAACCTGTAACCTAATTTAAACTGATGATAATATTCAGCAAACTGGAGAAGAATGTGGCCACATGGGATTGACTGCTTCATACGGTCATTGCGAGGAGGGAAGCTCATGCGTCCAGAAAGGTGTGATGATGTTCGGTATGGGCGTGTGTCAAGCTGGTGGTTCGACAGGTAAACATAACCTACTGAAACATCTTAACCGTATTTTGGTACAAGTAATTCTATGCAAGTAGTTAAACAATTCCTTTTTTTATGAATCAAACTCTAATTGGTCGGTGGTGTAGCCTTATGGTCGAGGGTGGAAACTTATTGGGTGTCATTGGTTTGTTTGTTTGATTGTGGTTATATACGCGCTTTTGGCCTACTTAAGGTTATTTCATTCATTATTTCACGGCGTACTGGTCAGCCCAATGGGTGAAAGAAATATCTCAAAACGACACCGAGACTACACAGTACATTTACTGGACACCAGTAATCGGTCCACTAGCTCATAAGCGTACGTACGTACATGTGTCTATTAATTTCAGAATGTAGTTTTGATTAAAAAAAAATGCAGAGAGCGTGCATCTTTTAAAAACATAAAACCCTGCTTCCAGGGGCAACAGGTTAATAATTCTGATTACTTCACATCCCAAAAATCAGTGTTGAATTTCATCAAGTCCAAGGAATGTCCAGGGATCCAAGTTGTTACCGTTGATTGTGATTTACTCCTCAGCTAAACGGAGCATAATCCCCCAGACGGCATGCCAGAGAGATCGCATACATAAGCTGATGATGAATATAATTTATAATGGCCAATGGATCCCAAAATGTGAGCTTGACGGAAGTTATTCTGCCCACCAATGTGACAATCAAGGTAGACTCCCCTTACTAACTTCATTCATGAGTGCCCCCATGTGGCAGCGCTCTTAATTGGTCAGAATTGTCACCTCCCTGATGGTCAGGAAAGCTTAACTTTTGTTCTCCAACACAGATTAAAATCCCGAATATCTCATTTCATTATATCAGAGTTTTCAGGCTCGAAAAGTAATTATATAACGACATTCTTTCCAAAAAATTCACCTTTTTACTTAAGTAGGCTTACCTGCCATGTGTCATTTTCGCAAAGGGCCTATTGAGTATTAAACCGAAATATCTGAACACGAAATTAACGATATGTACCAGTATCTCTTATTTCATTTGTTTTACGAAAACCCATTTCGATGCAAACCATCTTGCTAATAAAAGTTGCGACCCAGTGATCAAGCTTTCAGTAGAATAGATGATTCATTGATGCCATTTTTTTTTGCAGGAGTTTGTTTCTGTGTAAACACAGAGGGTAAAATAAATGAGAGCACTCGAGTTAAAGGTGTTGCCAACTGCTAAACGTTTCTTATCTTCTGGTTGATGGATAAAAAACAACAACAAAAAAAGTCGGCTCTGTTATCCATGACCGCAAAAGTTTTCAGACCATAAATATATAAACAGTTCACATAGTTTGTTCTGTTAATATTGTGCAGTTTACTTCAATAGGGTCTGTAAGTCACTTCATGTCATCAAACATTTCACGAGATTCATTCCAGTTCCGGGTCCAAGCTTCCTTTTTTTAAATAGATAGAACACCGCGGAGGTTTAAAACATGTCTAGCCCTGTGAGTGCACTCGAAGAGAATTCTTATTGCAACAATAAGACTTTCAATCAGTCTAACTCGTTAAATGTCAGGCACAGAGACTTATTAATAAGTTACACACTAGGCTATAATAATAAATTAATTATTTATAATTGGATAACGCCCTGTCCCAAATTTGTTTGTGGTCTAATTCCATGTTACCTATTCGACTAAACACACTATGAGGGGGTGAAATGGTTGAAGAATTCAAGACAAGGCTAATATCACAACAGATGCTTAATTTGAATGACTGATTGGGGTTTTATGCTATGCTTAAGGTATTTCACTTATTTGAATGCGTGCCAGCCCAATGCCTTAAAGAAACCATCCTAAGTGACGCCGGCAACATAGAAGACGCCACAATACATTTACATGTACAAGATCAAAACCAAGACACCACAACAAATCAGCTTCCTGATGCCCCTTAGCTCAGAGAGCACCAGGGAACAGAAGGTTCCTACCCGCTGCTTAATTGAAACTAAAGACTTTAAATCTTTGTGATATAAGTTTGTTTATTAGCATAGATAATAGATGGAAATTGAGAATTTTTCATAATGTAAGAATATTACACAATTTAAATTAACATGGCTGTATTATAATAACGCTGTACAGACTGACGACGAAAGCTGTCGTTTTCAAGACATTTATAAAAAAGATAATAATTTACAGGATGATTTCCAGAATCAATTGTAAACAATCAAAAAGAGAATGAAAAATGTGGACAAAAATCAACCTGGGCTTAACTAATAGCCCAACCAACAACTAACTGTAATCCTTAAACACAACTAACTCTAATCCTTAAACCTAATGTTGGGAAACCAAAAAAAAACAAAAAGTTTACAATGTTATAGTCAGGGCTTAAATTATCACATATAACAAGTCTACAAGTAATATTGACAATGAGAATGTGACTTCTGTACGGCATTCCGAGGCATGATTGATGGGGCCTAAATACAAAACTCCTGAGGGCAGTTGTCCAATACTTTGTACAGGGTTTTTAATAAAGAAGATCAGCAGTGTATAATAGTGTATGACCCAAGTCTCTCTAGTAATGGCCGCCTTTACTATTAAATAATGTCACAAAATTTAACAATACCATTCGCTAAAACAATACCAATCAACTTTTTTACTAAAAAGACAGGATTCGGGCCCCCGTTTCTCTAATTGTTCTGTGAAACAATTTCAATATTGATCTCAGAACTAAAATGGATTCTTCCAAGAAGATCCAATCGCAGTGAAATAGCACTTCAAATCCACCTGTCAATTCAACGTCATACATATGTCTGAGGTCAAACAAGGTCAACAGTGGAGCAAGGTATAGATAGTTTTGTGGAAAGCAATCACATCATTTTGAAGCCACCCGTCCTACTCGCAATAAAGTCGCACGGGGCAACAAGAAAGTATTTTAATTTTTGCCTTACCGGTCCAAAATTGTGCAATATTTGTGTCAGCCAGTTGTTAAGTGTTATTCAGTTGAGTTTAGTGAGGAGTACATGTAACTCAGTTCAGAATTATCTGCACACAACCTTACAATTAGTAATGGTAGAGCTTGTCCTTCACAAAAATCAGCATGAGCATATGGAGGGGCACGCACATTGCTTATGCAAACAGACTGTACCAGATATTTTCTTTAGAACTTCTAAAAATAATAGGCTTTCTAAAAATACACATCCTAAAAATCTCCCAGAAAGATCTTCCCAATTATTCAATGGTGCTCTGCAAAATCCCGCCTTGGAAATCATCACAATCCATCCTTGATGATCTTCACAATCCATCCTTACAGGTCTTCACAATTACTCATTAAAAATATCTTCACAATTCTCCTTGCAGATTTTCACAGAACTTCCTTGAGGATCTTCACAATTCAGCATCCCTCCTTGAAGATCTCTCAAATACCTCCCCGAAGATCTCCTAAATACCTCCTTGAATATCTTCCAAATACCTCCTTGAAGATCACCCAAAATCTTCCTTAAAGATTTTCACAATTTCTCTATAACATCCCATTACATTCTTCGTGACCGTCACAGTTTCTTGCAGACTAAATATTTATTTACCAATAATTGGTACATTATGACTTATGACAATTTATAGAAAATGATTTCAATCTTCATCACAAATCTTTGTGTTATCGTTTTAAGCTGATGATATATTAGTTAGATTAAGGGGCAGAGTATAGAATAAGATAACTTTCAAACAAAGAAGGAGTATATTAATACATGTTCATTAGCGAGTAAGTACTGGTTTCACACTTCTTAATATGTTCGTTGTTCTATGAATCTTACAGTAATATATTGATCTTGATTTCCTCTACTAGCATTCCGCCAGCCTATAGAATGCCATTAACAGGACACTACAGAACCATTGCAGTTTAAATTGTGATTGATATTCAACAATAAAAACGTACTTCTGGAAAGGTTTTTAAAAAAATTTAAATAATATATGACACTATAATAATGACAATGTTTTGTAACAAAACACAAAAAACTTTACTGAATTCTGATGACACTAAAAATTCCTCAGAATTAAATATGTCTTGAATATTCACTTATTATGAATGATCATTCAAACAATCTGGTCAGAGACATTTGAACGTCTTTAATTAGACAAGAATATGATCATAAATATGGAGAACTATTCTACACATATGGTATTGTACTTAACAGAAAAGCAAACAGGTATCAAGATAGATAGCACTTCTGACAAGGGGACATCACTTTTTTTTTAACGCCACACAATTTGCACGTTCTGTAATAAGACTTATGTTACTGAACTCAAGTCGTTCAGCATGTGTGGGAAAAAATTGCTATATTTAATTGGTTTTAATGCTGATGGCTCTTTACTGCCAGTATTTAGAAAACACAGAGGATTTTTTTTTACAAGGATTACCTTTAACACATCAATTATTTAAAATACTAATTTTCCAGGTAATACACCTACCTGGTTACCAAACAGACGAGGATCAAAAATACTGGTCGGTGTAATCAAGATTAGCTGGCTGATATATCAAGACATGTATCCATTCTTATTATATCTAATTCTTACCTTCACAAAATTTATTACATGACAAACTGATATGGCATTCTTTGACCCAACGCTATTCATCCTAAGTGGCTGGGAAAACTAAGGAGCTGATGTCAATATATGATTTTAAAAAATAGCTAGTGCTTACAATAAAAAGTTTATACCAATGCTAGTACCTAAACCAGAAAAAACAAATAGGAATAAAACAACCTTAAACATTTAATATGAAATAGATATGATGAATGAATAAGAAAGGTTTATGCATAGTATTGGCTGTTCAGGGCGATCCCCTCTGTGATGTCTGCCATTGCATGAAAGCATTTGCACCAGCATTAGAATATCTTTACAAATCTCTCAACAGCCAAAACAAACCATACACCAAAGAGTTCTTTCGAGGGGAGTTAACTCAAGTGATACTTCCTTTACTATTGGTTTAAAGTGGGAATGTTGTCACATATGAACCAATTAACATTGTTTCATGAAAATGACATCTAATACAAATATAATGTAGCATAGTGATACAATGTTGTGCAACCCTATCCTATAGCATCTATATCCAGGCTAGCTACAGCCAGTTCATATGAATCTGTTACCAACTCGGTACAAAAATAAGAAAGACTGGAAGAGTTGTCTGTCCTTGAATCTGGGTCCTGTTAATGCCTTTGATAACAGGTTTGTTTTGTCACAAAATATGTCCAATGTATGCAACAAGTACATATAAAGAAAATAAAACAATTTACAACACTTCACATGATATCTTCTTTTTCTTCTTCTTTTCTCTCCCTTTTTTTTCTTTCTGAAAAACACAAAATAAAAGACTAAATTACATAGATCTTAAATTTTCAACTTCATAGGACCTTAATTTAAGTTATATTTCTTTTGCTCTGATTTCTTTTAAATATATATATGGAAATTAATTATGTTATTTATTTATTTGATTGGTGTTTAACATTGCACTCAAATATTTAAGTTATATGATGACTTAGCGTTGCCTGTGTATGTTGTAAAGCCGAGAAAAAAACACCCAGTGATTTCTGCTGCCACTGGAAACCTTAGGGGGATTCGCACTTATTCCGGGTACAGAGAACGAGACTCGCCATCCAATGCTCGAACAACAGAGCCACGGTGCGGCTCAATATCATTTATGAAATTTACAGCCAAATTGTTGACTTTTTTTACCTTTGTGGCAATGTGACTATACAAAACAACAT
>JAVFBZ010040000.1:0-10674 GCA_032466195.1 Katharina tunicata
TAAATATTGAATTGTATTAGTCAGTGCATCTCTTCTCTTTCTGCTCATGGAATTCCAGGTTAAATATTGAATTGTATTAGTCTGTGCATCTCTTCTCTTTCTGCTCGTGGAATTCCAGGGTAAATATTGAATTGTATTAGTCTGTGCATCTCTTCTCGTTCTCCTCATGGAATTCCAGGATAAATATGGAATTTTATAAGTCTGTGCATTTCTTCTCTTTCCGCTCATGGATGTCCAGGGTAAATATTGAATTTTATTAGTCGGTGCATCTCTTCTCTTTCTGCTCATGGAAGTCCAGGTTAAATAGTGAATTTTATAAGTCTGCGCATTTCTTCTCTTTCTGCTCATGGATGTCCATGGTAAATATTGAATTTTATTAGTCTGTGCATCTCTTCTCTTTCCTTTTGATCGTGGAAGTCCAGGTTAAATATTGAATTGTATTAGTCAGTGCATCTCTTCTCTTTCTGCTCATGGAATTCCAGGTTAAATATTGAATTGTATAAGTCTGTGCATCTCTTCTCTTTCTGCTCATGGAATTCCAGGTTAAATATTGAATTTTATTAGTCTGTGCATCCCTTCTCTTTCTCCTCATGGAAATCCAGGTTAAATATTGAATTTTATTAGCCTGTGCATCTCTTCTCTTTCTGCTCATGGAATTCCAGGTTAAATATTGAATTTTATTAGTCTGTGCATTTCTTCTCTTTCTCCTCATGGAAATCCAGGTTAAATATTGAATTTTATTAGTCTGTGCATCTCTTCTCTTTCTGCTCATGGAATTCCAGGTTAAATATTGAATTTTATTAGTCTGTGCATCCCTTCTCTTTCTCCTCATGGAATTCCAGGGTAAATATTGAATTTTATTAGTCTGTGCATCTCTTCTCTTTTTGATCGTGGAACTTCAGGATAAATATTGAATTTTATAAGTCTGTGCATCTCTTCTCTTTCTCCTCATGGATGTCGAGGGTAAATATTGAATTTTATAAGTCAGTGCATCTCTTCTCTTTCTGCTAATGGAAGTCCAGGGTAAATATTGAATTGTATTAGTCTGTGCATCTCTTCTCTTTCTGCTCATGGAAGTCCAGGTTAAATATTAAATTTTATAAGTCTGTGCATCTCTTCTCTTTCTGCTCATGGAAGTCCAGGTTAAATATTGAATTGTATTAGTCAGTGCATCTCTTCTCTTTCTCCTCATAGAAGCCCAGGTTAAATATTGAATTTTATTAGTCAGTGCATCTCTTCTCTTTCTGCCCATGGAATTCCAGGTTAAATATTAAATTTTAGAAGTCTGTGCATCTCTTCTCTTTCTGCTCATGGAATTCCAGGTTAAATATTGAATTTTATAAGTCTGTGCATCTCTTCTCTTTCTGCTCATGGAATTCCAGGATAAATATTGAATTTTATTAGTCTGTGCATCTTTTCTCTTTTTGCTTGTGGAATTCCGCTGGAATTCAACCTTGTCACTTTCTTTGTGTTAAAGCTTTCTAAGAGTAAAGTGCAGTGAAAATTACTGAAAAACTTGAGCAGAGTTTTAAGAACACATTAATTTTTTTTCAACCATGTGGTTATCTGAATCGTTTTCAATGTTTGACTTCGCCTACAGTACTTTTCCCCCCCTTAATTTTACAGCAATATAGTGCTTCCGGCATTTGAAGTGTCACAAAAAATGGCCACTCAGCTCCTCTAATGGTATGGTTGCAACAATTCGTAACAAGTACCGGACATCATACTTGTCCCAGTCGAGAGAATCTGTTATAATGATCTTGTACTTTTGTATTAACTTATATATAGTAAAAAAATGTCATGTACGACTGCCATCATTACTGTGTATAATGAGTACGTGGGAAAACACATTTATTATTTAACAGCTGTTGTCAGTTGTGACTGCCCATAATTGGGCCCACTGGCTAAGGGCAGAATGTTTTCGGCTTACAGTCATGTTGTTGTACTTGCACTGGATGGAGACTATGTATCTTTCTAACAGAGCTACATGTAATACTTGAAGTGACGAATCACTTTATTTGTTTTTGTTGGAATACACCCTTGGAATTTTAGTGAAATATGGCTCTTGGTTGAGTTTTGGCTTATCGCTGGCTGTAATCAGTATAGGTTCGAACCCCCCTGTTGACCTTGCCATCGCGCCTATGTATATAAGGGAGGTTATTCCGTGGCTGCATAGATCACAGGGTGTTATTTTATTTTATGAGGTCTCTTCGTGGTTTTTCACCATACACCAGCAACACAAAGTCGTCATATTGGTGAAATACCCTTGAGTACGACGTTAAACATCAATCAAAAAAAGGTACATGCAAGTTGGCTTGGTATTAAAACACCAATCAATGAATGATCCATTTTTCCATATTCAATCGAACAATTTCTGTTAAAGTACCCAGCTAACAATCATGTACAAGTACAAGTAGTTGGTAGAATTTCCCCAGATTTTAATAGTTTGTCGTGCTGCTCCTTGTTTTCGTTGGGACAGACAGAATTCAAACCAAATTTTCTCCTGCAACACAGAATACCGGTACTGAGAAACCACTGGCTGTTGTCTTCTGAGATAACTAATGTTTTAGTTTGATTAGAGTAATATCCGTGTCTTTGATTAGATCAGATAGATTATTGATCACTTATTGATTTCCAAACCACGCACGGAAACTCATCTTTGGCGCATTGTTCAGCAGAAAAATGAAGTCAGTTTGAAACCCGACTCTGACAGGATATCAGTGGGGGAAATGCGGGATGTTTATTGAGTTCACATTGTGTTTGAGAAATCAACTACATGTAATGTTCATTCTAAGGTGGCACTTGTGAATTTCAGATTCAAATGTGTTCCTTTAATTATATCATTCAGTCTGAGTTACTATATATCAATAAATATTTAATTATTACTTTGAAATGAAGATAGCCTAGTTACACTGTAGGCCAATAATTTTCTAAATTCAGTTCTAATCAATGCAATTATATTTTCAAATAGATGAACATAAGATATTATGGATAAACAATTTCTGGCACATGTATGGTTTCAGCCCAATGTTTTGGTCTTGATGCTAAGACCGTTTTGAAGCCATGATTACAAATCTCAACTAACATTTTTTTAATATTCTATTAAAGTGTCTTGACTTCTATATTCCTCTTAAAGAAGAAATATTTTCAAAGTTTGATAACGGGCTTTTCGCCGAAGCGTCTTCTTACCTGATTCTCTCTGTTTCCGTCACCAAAAAGTAACTGGTGCTTTTGAAACTTTCAAGAAAGTTCATTGTTATTTGGGGCGTTAATATACACTTGAGAAATCTACTTCAGAATGTTTTTTCTTCAGTTTGCTATCTGGATGTTAGAAGACTTTGGTGCTTCACAAAATCTGAAATGAAACTCTGTGAACTTTGATGTTTTTACTATGTTTGGAATACTGTAGGTCTAATTAATTTGTAAACATGCACATTTTAACGTTTATTATCAGTACTACACATGTTGATGTGGAGAATACATGTTTTTTGCATACAAAAAAAGAGATTGTACATGTAATCGGTAGAAATGGGTTTAACTCCACCCTGATCAGGACAAAGGAGATCACAATAGGAGATCTCTTGTGATCAGATTACAATCATGCTGTAATGATTAACACTGGAGGAACATCATCTTTCCAACCGAGCTACATTGTAACACCTGAAATGACTGCACATTATTTGGCTGTGTTAAAATTGCTGCCTTCTGTTCGAATACACTTATGTCGAAGGAGTGAAATACCCTTGAGGACGGCGTTAAACACTGATTACCCAAAATGCTCGACAAATTCAACCCCCTTTACAACTTATAAAACTACATTTTATGCATTTTAGGAGTAAGAAGTGTAGACATGAACTTTTATTTTTTTTATGAAGTTCAGACTTTAAATTACCAGAAAATGTCAGTTTTAGTTCCAAATTCACACAAATTACGAAAAGTTTGTGCCCTTAGAGGTCGAAATTGTTGAGGATTTAAGGTAATCCAATCCAATGAATTTCTAAACTTCATAGTAAGCTGTGGTGGTATCTACATCAAAATTTGTTCATGTCTTTTACATTAAGAGACTTCAATGTGGTTGGGTTGAGCCTCTGTTCTCTGATGTTCTCTGAGCTATAAACGGGAATCAGGAAGCCTATTTGTTGTCGTGTCCTGTTTTCGTCCTGTAAATGAATTGTCTATTGTGGTTCCTACTGTATTTCCAGCATCGGTAAGGGGGGTTTCCTTTCAACGATAGGACTGGCATGCCTTCATATGAGTTAAATAAGGCTAAATACGACGTAAAACCCAATTAATCAATCAAGCATTTAATAAAGAGAGGTTATCATCAACATAAATACATAAATATACTGCTTACTTTATAAGTGCGAAGAGGGAGAGTAAAAGACCTAAGCTTGACAATAATGTTTATAGTACATTATACGTTGTCTAAATATATAACATATATTTCTCATGTCCTAAGGGTGAAGAGAGAAGGGAAAAAGAAACAGTAAAATCAAAAGATGGCATCATGTATTCTGCTTTTTTCTTCTCTTTTTGGGCAATTTTTTCAAAATTTGGGCCACTTCAAGTCATTGATTGATGGATGGAGACTGTTTACAACGAGGATCTAGGTGAACTGCCTGTTCCTTGTAATTTTTTCTCTCACTTCTTGATGTTACCAATCCCTTTGAATGTTGATGGATAGGTATTTGGAACTGTCTCTAGTTTATTATTTATAGGTTACCAGTGGACTTTAGATTAGTCTTGCATGTAAATGGTGGTACAATACATTCTCATGGAAATAACACATTAGGCCACACACAGTTAATTTATTGTTTCACATGCTCTGCCAGTCCTTCAACCTAATAAACAAAATTTACCAAATTCCTGCCTGCCATTTGATACAAATTTAGTGGAAGGATTTCTAGGCTCCTGGACGATTCCTTTAGATCAGGTTTAGCCATTACAGAAGTACAAATTCAACAGAAACCATTTAATAGTTATGAAGGGTACAGCAGCTGGTCGGGGGGAGTCTTTGCCCTGGTGCTCCCTGAGCTAAAGGACATTCTGAATTACCTGACGAAGCAGATATCCACTATCTGCGAAAGCTTGTGACCAATAATCTTAAATAGCCTTAAAGGTGCCACCTTATGTTATTATTCTTACTATAACAGACTAACACGGCCACCCCGCGATTTACATTAAGGACATCAGTAAGCCGATTTGTTGTCGTGTCCCACTTTTCGTCCTGTAAATGTACTGTAGTGTTGTTTAGGGTGGTTTCCTTCACGTAATGGGCTGGAACGCAGTCTCAATCAAACAAAAGGGTCCATAATTAAAATAAGATGAGTCAATTATATCTCATGTAAAATTTCCGTCAAAAGCATAATTACAAAAACATGACGACTGGGATTTTCAACTTCTGGATTTACCAATATATCCAGAAGTTGAAAATCCATCTTAGTCGATCATCATGTTTTTCTAATGTACCCAGCTTCTAAATGCCACTCAAACAATAAAGGTATAATTGTTAAAGTGATTAGAAGTTTATATATTGCATGTGTCAGTTAACAAAATGCAGCGTTTTCTGAAATATATAATGTGCGATTACCATTAAGAAATTTATCCTTAAAAGGTTGCCCTGGAGGAATTTATATTTTTTCAACAGTACATATCACTGCATTATTAAGTGAAATGTTCAGAAAGTAGATAAACACCAATCAAGCAAGCATGCCAAATTTGTCAAAAAAAAGAGTGCAAGCTGTTGACTTGTTCCTTGGGTGATAAACTTTTTATTTCGTGATAATGATAAACACCATTTAATGTATTATATAACAGGACATCAAAACCAATTTGTAAATATTTTGTGTAGTTTCCACAGCCTTGTCTTTCAGAGTCAAAATCGGACTTGTTATAAGTCTCATCCTGTTGTCATGCGAGTGTTGTTAATTATTTATCAGGTGTCCGGTTGATTAATGAGAAAGGTCACAACACCCTCACATCTAATGCTCATCAATTATAAATCATCTTGTGATGGGCGTTTCTATTGAACTTGGCCATATTAGCAGGTGGCAAGTGGGATTTCCCTGTAACCTGGGCTCTTTGAGCTACGGGGCTCAAGAAACGGAATTAATGTTAGGCCATGCATTGAATATTTGCTAACTTCGTCACACTGAAATTAAGTTAAAATTAACGGCTGTCTGCTGTTATGGACGTGTAATATATACAGAGGATAATGATTACTGCAGCAACAGCTGCATGGTCCAGGGACTGGTAATAGCGCCTTTAAGTCACGTCATGCGATGCGAGAGATTTCTCGAGATTCCTTCCAGTTCCGGGTACATGCTGCTTTTTGATTTAGATAAAACATCAAATGATAAGTTAAAAAGGTGACCATTGTCCCGTCTGCTGCAACATGTATAACTGAATCAAAAGCAAACAAAACCTATTCTGAAAAAACACTAATCAAGATAGAGCACCAAGTTTTTCGAGGATGTATCCGGGGGTGGATCTTACAAAGGCTTGTCGATTAGCCAATAACTGTTCTTTTCAATAAAATGTTGACGAAAAAAGAATAAAAAATCTGTTTTATCTCAATATCAGTGATTGACGGTTGACCCTTCATGTAGTTAAAAAAAGACAGGGTATGTTATTTCAAAGTTTGTACATATTTTGACTTGAAATGGAAAAAGATTTATGCGAACCCAACTTGAAGGTCAGCCATGTCTTTGCTGCTGTTGGAGACTGGTGGAACTTGGCTGCTGCTTGACACTCTAAGTTTTGGCAGGATGTCTACGAAAGTGCAGACAAAAACAACTGCCCCACGAGTTTAACTTGAGCAGTGTGTGAACTGAGTATCTTGTCGTTGTTGGTTTCCAGGTATGCTGAAGTTGGATTTGTTAGTTGGATTTTATCATTGGCAAGACACACCATTGTCCAAGAGCCCAATCACACGGACAAAAAAATGTACCCTAAATCCTCAACAAATTGGACCCCTTTATCGCTAAGCAGACTACATGATGCAAAGCCTAAAAAGTGTATATAAACACAATCTTGAATTTTTTTATGAAGTTTAGACTTGAAACTATTAGAAAATATATTCAAGTCATTAAATTTATTACTTAAAACTTGTGCCCTAAAGGTTGAATTTGTTGAGGATTTAGGGTAATGTCCGCATTGGTAGAAAATGATCTCCCAACTTGGCCTACCACCCCTGTTCTGTTTTCTTCTAGTTTTCAGGCGAGTGTTGTTAATTATTGAAGGGGTATCTTGTTGATTAATGAGAAAGGTCACAACACCCTCACATCTAATGTTCATCAGTTGTAATCTCCTCGGAAGAGGACTCCTCTAATGGCGGAATACTCTAATGTTATCAATGTTATTTGTAACGATTGCCCGACAAACTGATGACTGGGCATATTGATAAGGGATGTTTTGGCCTAGTTGCTAAAACCATTTTTGTCTTTCAAAATTAGTCAAAGAAAAATTTTCTTTGTAATTAGGCCGATACGCTGCTTATCAATCAGCAGTTAATAATTCATCAAAGTTATGTTTTTTGTATGTGCCCAGTTTCTAAATGCTGCTTAAACAAGTTAAAACATAGGACTTTATCATTTCTTATGGTTGTGGTGGTTTGTTTCTTTGCTGACTAATTACACTGCCATAATAGGAGTGAAACATACAGTACGACGTAAATAACAATCTAGAAAGCATGACCGTAGTGATAAAAAAGATTGCTTGGGCAAATATCCAAGCCGACTGTTTTTGAAAGAGAATCTCCTGAAGATTAAGCTTTTTAATTCGTGATAACCATTTCTTCATGTTTTTGGGGACATAATGCTGGAGCCAACCTCCACTTTGTACTCTTGTGAGAATGTTGTTAATTATTCATCAGGTATTCTGTCAACTGTCAAGAACGGTCACAAAAACTGATGCAGTGCAAATCATCTTAGTAAAGTCCGCTCTATTGATCATAGCAGGTGGTTGATGTGAGATTCTTGTACATGTACCCTCTGTGGCAGGGCCTGATCCAGGAGAAAAGTTTTGGCACCCATCAGGAGACCACTGATCTGTAACAAAGCTTCTGCTGCAGGGCTCCTGTGCCAAAGGGGTTAAACATAAATAGATTACATCAATATTTTATTGTTCTTGTATGCTTTCTTTGATTGATCATACTTTATTGGATATATTCTCTGAATGACTGTTGAAAACTTAATGTGATAAAAAAAAGAGTTTGTTTTACTTTCAAAATCAAAATCGTTCAACATCGACCTGGATCATGCCCTGGCTATGGGGCCCAAAATGGCTTTGGTGTAAGGCCTTGTGTTCAATATTCAAACTTATCTGCTCTTTTGACGCGAGGGATGGTGTGCCACACATAGCGTCATAACATTTTTCTTCTCCAAAAATATTACAAAATGTGCTTTTTACAACAGGACATATGCAGATAACAATCCGTAATACCTAATAGAATATGTATATGTGATTACTCTTGACAAAAATATACATATATACATGTGCTGAAACATCTCACTGCACAGTGTACAGAGGCCTCAGGTGTATTTTTATCGTTTGTTATCAATGATGTTTGTGACAGTTAACCTTCACTAGTGTTGCCATTGGATGCCAAAGTTGTTAAGTCTTGAGGGAAATAACCTTGAGTATCACAGTATTGCCCAATCACACAACAAAAGCCCACGTTAATGCTACAGAATCTCCCCACCACTGTATCTATTTCGCTCTGTTGTCATGTGATTGTTGTTAATTATTTATCAGGTGTCCGGATGATTAACGAGAAAGGTCACTACACCCTCACACCTAATGTTCGTCAGCTGTAAGCTCCTTGGAGAGAACTTATCTAATGACCTTTTACTCTGCACAAATGCATTGAACAAATATGTTTATGACCTTTCAAGTGATAAGGGTCATAGTGTAAGCCAGAGATGGGCCCCTGTGTCTTTAAAATATACAAGAAGCCATTTTGAAACAGACACTCCGTTTCACTCAAATTTAACATTGGAAAGATAGGGAAAATTTCAAATGAGATTCCCTGTTACTGTGATGGAAAGATAGGGTAAATTACAAATGAGAAACCATGTTGCTGGGATAATAGTGATTTGAGACACCCTGTTTTTTTATTTCTGGCTAATACTATAATTGGGGTGAAATGTAAATTCACACTCAATTATTAAAATGACAATGCTAATCATTAGAATGGTTCTTGTCATGGAGTCGAGGTCACATTTCATCTTGTATATAGTCTTCTGTTAACTGTGCCAGGTAAGATGCAATAAGGATTTCATTCACCCATTTAGCTCTTGCAAAGTTGGGTCCTTGTTGAGTGTTGGATTACGAAGCCCCCTTCACTGTGCCGAGAAAAGGTTCGATCCCCCTGTGGACCTTAGGTATATAAGGGAAGTTTCTGGTGGCTGTGGAGGTAACGAGGTGGGTTTTACAAGGTTTCTTCCCGGTTTTCCACCATACACCAGTAACACAAAGTCGGCATATAAGTGAAATACTCTTAAGTACAACATTAAACACCAATTAAATAAATAAAGTAAAGTGACTCAATATCTTAATTATCTCTTACTTAAACAACTTCATGTGAAAATTTGCTGTAAAAATGTATAAAATTGTATTTTTGTTTGTTTTCAGAGTACCTTCGGACAGATGATGCTTTTATTCTACGATTTTTACGTGCTAGAAAATTTGACACAAATGAGGCCTTCAGGCTAATGACTCGATACTTTGAATATCGACAGAAAAACAAAAACTTATTTAAAAAATTTTACGCTGCAGAGCCGAGCATAAAAGAAGCTCTTTTGGATGGATTACCTGGCGTTCTTCCAAACTGTGATCATTTCGGGCGGAGGATTTTAGTTTTAACCTCCGCCAACTGGGATAATACTCGTTATGGACTGGCTGCAATTTATCGTGCAATATTACTGACGTTAGAAAAACTTATCGATGACGAAGAGAATCAGATAAATGGACTGGTGATTATCGTTGATTGGAGTCAGTTTACCTTTCAGCAATCCACCTGGCTGAATCCCAAAGTGTTAAAACTCATGATTGAGGGTCTACAGGTAAGAAGATTATTGTTCAGGTAACATTTACACACTATGATATTTTCTATAAATATTGGGCAGATTAAAGAAGAGTGGAGCGTCTGCTATGCCCTTGATTATTGCTTGGGGTGGTTTCCTTCACCCTAGGCATTTCACTGTACCTGTTATAGCTTTGAATCCCCCTTTGGGTCTCAGGTATATACAGGTAGTTTTCTTGTGGATGTGAAGGTGGAGGTTTTGGTTTTTGATCAAACACCGTCAATGCAAAGTCGTCATATAAGTGAAATACCCTTGCGTACGACATTAACAACCAATCAAATAAATAAATTTGTTCTTAAACTTGTTTCTTTTCTGCGTTTGAACAGGACTGTTTCCCAGCCCGGTTTGGTGCCATACACTTTGTGAATCAGCCCTGGTACATAGAGGCTGTGTTTAAGATGATAAAGCCTTTCCTCAAGGAAAAGAATAAAGATAAAGTAAGTATTTATCTGTTTTGGGTCAACCCAAGAGAGCCCTCAGACCAAGGCCACACCAATTCAATTAGTTGGATTAAGCGGCGTTTCCATTTGTACGGATGCGGACGCGGACACGGCTGCGGATAATTTGGTTTTGTGTGTCCATTCATCCG
>JAVFBZ010040033.1:0-10672 GCA_032466195.1 Katharina tunicata
GAAAACCCTGTTATATGTCAATGGTCTAAAATGGTCAAACAACACATCTCTAATTGAAGAAAACCCTGTTATATGTCAATGGTCTAAAATGGACAAACACGGCATTTATGTTGAAACAAAAAAGCAGGTACCAATGGTTTAATATGGCCAAATACGGCATATTTGTTTGTCGAAAAACTTGGTATATATCATTGGCCTAATATGGCCAAACAGGACACTTCTGTTTGACGAACAGTCTGGTATATTCCAATGGTCTAATATGGCTCACTGAACGTTTTCGCTGTGATCGGAGCACCTTGAATAACACTGATTGATTCATTAATAACTTTCTCAATATATAATTTGTGTAATTGTATATTATTTTATTTTTAGCATAATAGCTAACTGTATTATAAAATGTGTTCACCTCACTTCCTTCATTTGTTTACTCTTTAAATAAGTCTATAGTTGGACCAAGCCAACATGGTGGCTTTGTGTAATTGTAATCCTGAGAATTTTACACAAGATCTTTAGCTGGTTGGCACCATTGCTATCAATCAACTTGTTTTACATGTAAATGATCTCCCATTTCTTTTGAATATCAGTCTAGCACCAGGTTTGCAAGTTTCCTAATGCAGGAATATCAAAACCTTGTACCTAAAATGATTAAGCCTCTATCACAGAGACCTATCATAGCATACAAGAAGAACAAATCTGCCAAGGACCTCTTGGTTAAGACCAAACTCCCTTCTGTATCAGATAAGCCTTAACTGCCCTCATCTTCATTTGGTAGACTAAGGGGTTTATTATAAACTAACTCTAAACGATACATTTTTTGGATTGTACTTATTTTAACCCAAACCTATATATCTATGTGTGTCACACAATATACATGTTACATGCATTGCCTTTTCTCGAGATTTAGGTCTCTGAGAATTTATCTAGAACATGATATGATTTATTGGCTTTAATTAGTCGATATCCCTGTCCCAGTGTGATTACTCTTGATAACAAATATAGTAGATATAACGGACCATGTTAACAAGCAAACTCGTTCTTTTAGTTCAAAATCTGAAAGTGCTCTATAAAGAAAGTTAATAGTTTTCTTTAACTTTACAAAATGGCTTCATAAAAACTAATTTAATAAAGCAATTCACACAACACAATTTACCAGGAATTTGTTTTTTGTTTCCAGTTCTCGTTTTTTTATATTTTGTCATTGCGAAAAAAAGAACGTGTCCTTTGAAACACACACTTTCAAGCTTAAGCAATTTGCATGGAGAGCGTTCGACCAAGTAATTCAATTACATAGTTCATGAAACTATTTTTTAGATGTACGAAATTATTGAAGATGTAACTTTATTATAACAGACGTTTTTAAGGCTGAAACTATTGTCTTGTTCTTCAATATCTTTACATAATTGGCACAGGGAAATATATTGATTTGGTTCGTTTCTCAACTCTTAACCCTTTCTATATATCCAGTCAAATATTTTTTATATAGGCTCATTACTCTCACAAGTTGTTCACTCGTTTTGATGTTTATCACCATTAACTTAAGAGAGGACCACGCTGAACAAATGTGATAAATAAAATGGCGCTTTCGCGTTATCAAACCAAAACTAAAAAGTATGAAATATTATAGGATTCACTTATTTCCAGGTTAGATAAATTTGTTGTGTAGAAAATTCATGTCCGCAGAACTCTGAAGACTTTAAACAATTCTAGATATATCTGGGACTATTAAAAGCCCTGTTATAGCCAGAGTTCCGCTGTTCGAATCCCGGTGGGGGCAAGCACCATTTTCTTTCTCTCCCTTTATATATATAAAAAATATATTGAGAGTCATCCCTAGTCATACATCCAATTCGCTATAGAGGTGTTCTGCTACTGAGTCGTTTAAAACATATCTTAGGTGTAAGTTTTCTCAACGCTCGAAAGACACGAAAGACATGGAAGAAAAAAAAGCTGAAAAATAAAATGGCCATGAAATACATTGTGTGAACGTCTATGCAACAAATAGCAGCAACATAGCGAAATCGAAGAGCTTAAACACAAACAATCCTGTCATAACATACCATCTGTAAAGCAAACAGAGCGCTCTTTTCTCATATACGTGTCTTAACAATATATATAGAATTGGGATACGGTGGAGAAAGATTCGCTTCCTTTTATTGGATTATAATCCGTGGCCAATTTATCTTGAGCCCGTGTGGTTCAATCGGTAGAACGTTGCTTCAGTTTCGATTGGCGGTGGAGGCATGCACTATTTTCTTTATCTATATTTGGAAATATAGGATATTTTAAAACTTATATAAAGGAGACTTATAAAGGCGAATAAAGGCGTCATCGACACAAGCATATGTTTTGGTGTTGTATGATTTCTAGAGAGGTTGTAGAAAGTGGAGGCATTTTGTGCGCAGATAACATCGCCACAATGGTAAAATTAAGAAATAATTTTCACACTACACAACGCTATAGCATCGGTTGGTTTTGGAGCACGACTATACTTGTCTGGTCTTTGAAGCACGCTTATAAATGGTTGGCCTTTAAAAGTACGCTCATAATTGGGTGGTATTTGGAGTGAGACGACAATTTTCCAGTCTTTGAAATGTGTCACATATTATATATTTAAACTTATCACCATTCAGTGAAAATTATAGGCTTATGATTGGTCCATGCAAGGGAAGAGCTCCACAAACGCGTGCTCAAGCGGCTGGAATCTGCTTTGATTTCCTACTCAGCTGAGTGCGTGCTCAACGCGTTTTATAACCACAATTTTTTTTCGCCCAACTCAGGGGAGTTTAAAGCTATTCATGGTGATAAATTCGTTACACCCTCTGGCTGGTTGGGTAAACGGGTGAATATTTCCTCTCGAAGAATCCTATTTTCACCCACCCTTCGGGCTCGTGAAAATAAGTCATTAGTGGATTAACTCTTTCCGGTTTCTGAAACAAAAACATGCAATGTATAACAAAAATCGAGTCTTTGTTTGATTTGCTTTTACACGGCTAAAAAAGAAAAGAATGCGAATTTAAATCCAAGAAGCATAAAAGCAGTCTTTGACTTACTTAGTTATAAACAAAAAGCCCAAATTAGCCGTATTTTGGTTTGATTGGTGTTTAACATCCTACCTAACACATTGGAATGTAGGACATCAGTGCCTTTCGAATCTGTATCATGTGTTAGACTAGGAGATGCTGTCTTATTTGGATTAATTATATCATAATTATCTTATTGGTTTCTAAAGGGTCTTTTACAACACGGCCTTCATTACTTGCGTTTTAATTTAAATAAACTTACGGGATGAGTGGGACTCGACCAGGGTTGTTGGTCATGTATTTAATTTTGGTCACATTTGAAAACAGGCGATTTTCTGCTAGCCACTGTTCAATGTTATATAATTCGCGACTCAAATAACAGTCTTGAAGAGTGTCAGATGAAAAGCAGACATCGCTTGTTTAATGCTTTTGGGTATTAAAACCAATTACTTAGCAAAAGGTAGGAAAATGTGATTAATGTGATTTCTCTGTTTGATCCGATATAAAATACAAATATAATTATACTTTTTAATAAGTAAAATATTGTATATATTCCCCACCATATTAATTTTGTATCAAGAAAGTTATGTAGAAAGACTTGTTACAATTGCAAATGTCTGCTCACCAATAAAGCGACCTCTATGTTTGTGCCTTAACTTCATCATGCCCAGGAATGAGTGTTTTATTTGGCATTCACAAGGCCGTTAAAGCCAGACCGTCCATGTTAATTTGTTCTTACCTCAAAGGCACGAAAAAGCTGTTAACATTTTCAACATGGTTATAAACTTTACTTAGTGGCGTTCAGCACATCAGTTTAACCGTGGTGGGGGCTGTAAACAAAGAAAAACTTAACCACAGAAACACATTCAATTCTATCTATCACACCATCTGACAAAAATGTTTTCTTTATACACATAGTTTGTGTGATATGGATGGTTCCACTTTGACTATGACGTATAACAGTAAATAATAATTAGGCATAAATGTTTAAAACCTATCCTAAGAAAACATTTTACGGTTTTCAGATTATTGAATAAAAAACGGCTATAGATACATCGATATGAGAATTCAACAATGAAGCAAAAACTGAATATGATTAACGAGAGATTGAGATAAAATTATATTATACAGAGATATGTGATAAAAGAAGTGTGTACATCTATAATTACTATCTTTCTAAACTGTGTTTTCAATCAGCCTTGAGCAAAATTCGCCGTCCACAATATGCCAATCACATATGTCAAAAGTATATATTGGAGTAACCCTTATTGTAGCTAAAAACACTACAAATAAAACAATATTTAAATGATACTGTGATCTTACTTTTCAATGCTTCGGTGTTAAAGGCTATATTTAAGTTTAGAAATAAAGCTTACAACAAAGCCATCCCAAGCCATCCAGACACAAGACTAAAATTCCTTAGCGAAAACTTGAAAGATAAATTGATGAAGTTTTGTTGCTTTCGTGTCATTGATTACTGTTTCTGCACTGGACATATAATGAAGTTCGCTTAGGACATCGTACAATACAAAAATGTCTTTCCCATTCTTCATTTCTTAAATAATTGGATACAAAAAAAAACTTTCATTTTTACACTGCATCAGTTTTTTTTATATTTTGTGTGGCGAGATATCGGACAGAAAATCCTATCAAAGAACATCTGGTACAAAAAAGGTAGAAAATTGTTCCGTTGTGCAGAGCACAGAAGTCTGATGAAATATTACCCTTACCAAATACGGTCTGTTTCTTTTACATAACTTTTTTTTACACAGATGTCAAAATGTTACATTTGTTCATTTAGTATTGATGTGTTTTGTTTCCTCCTAGCCTAAAAGCCAAAGTGGACCCTGACCAAAGATTGTGGTTAATTGTATCTTACAAAAGCTATATTTCAGTAATCGTCTTTTGCATTTTTACCCATTCATTCAAATAACTTTGACCAATTGAAGAACAGAGATATTGGTTTGCATTAAGTAACATTTTTGGGTTGATTCTATTATTGCCCATCAATCAGTCATCCATGTAGAATAGTAAATATAAAACAAATAAGCCACCACACGAGGAAACAATGTGACCGTAGGTTAAACTGTAGATCTCTCAGTCCGTCTGAAAAAAATCTCCCAAACAATTGTCTGGACAAATAAAGGCGAGCTTAATGTGCACAAAATAGAACAGTTTAGTGATATACATTTCTGTTTCCGGTATTCTGTATTTGATCTTGTAGCTTTACACGAATGGAGCACTCATACTTCAGGAAGGTCTGAACAGTATTGGGAAAGTAGGGAAAATAGCCTTTTTGACCTAATTTCTATCGCTCTGTAGCCGAGTTATTCTTTATCATTTCGCTGTAGTAGCATGGAAAATATTGTTTGTTTGGATTATCTATGCACAATGCATGTAGTTAATTATGATAGTGTCTTGTTAGCTAATGTTATCTTTTCTATTAAACCCACAGTTTTATTAAAATATCCTATCCTAATCCTTTACCATTAATATTGCCATATTATAAGCACTGAACTCGTATTTGGCGAAAAAATCACATTAATGGGAAGAGTAGAATTTCCCATGATTGGGTCACTATTAAGGTTTGTTCAGAAGCAATTAATGCTTAATTACCACTCTGATGGGCCACAGTACAGAATAAATAAACATTAGTGCTTATATCTGTATTTAACATTTGACATATTTATTAATTGCTAACAAATGTTTGTTGTAAACTATAATCCAAGAAAACATTTTAAAATAAAACAATAGTGTAGGCATTAGTGTATAGTTAACTACTGTGTGCTCCACAGTTTCGATCGTTTGACCATCAGTCGTGTGGATGAGAAGGTAATCTGTAAGTAAACATAAAGGTTACAACAAACACATCATCACATAAGTTTTAACCGGTCTGTTCGTTTATTTTATGCCTACATCAAATAGCAATCTTATGCAAGAACAATTAATGTATTGCCCGTGGAACCTTGATATTTGAAGAGGTGAAGTTTGCTGGCTTCTAATCTATGTTGGAGGTTAGTCTAACGCATATATATGAGAATGGCCTTATTAACAGGGTTTTGTTTTCCAAGAGAAGCAATTTTCCTTATTTAAAATTCCCTACAGATTACCCTCTTTAAACGAAATTCTTCCAGAAGACGACTAAAAACACACAAGATTGTTGTGATTCCCATTCGCCAGGTTTTACATAATTGGTTACAAGGAAACAGTTTTATCTTTCAAGATGCATGCATTGTTTTTAAGCCATTGTATAGTTTGTGTAGAGAGATATCGACCAGAAATTTCATTTTAAGAACGTCTCGACAACGAAGCATGGCAACAATATCGTTCAAGTGAGAAGTGCTGCAGATAGAACTATGTTGAAAATCTATTGATACGTCTAATCTATTGATCTCCTTATTTAGCATATGTAAAACTTTAGCATATGTAAAAATACAGATATTCTCCAAAATGTAGGTTTATATTATTTTCGAGTCTAGAAGACTCCTAAAAATCACCATTTATAAGTTGATTTCCTTACAAAATAAACTCATTGCCTTTGTTTCGTACCAGCCGTCGATAATCTACAATTCCGTTAATTGAAACACAAAAGAGCTGGAAACACATGCTGATTTATTTATAGCTACTCTTGTGTTAAAGTTTGACATATGGAGCAAAAGGACCCACAAATATGAAAAATCTGTAAAAAAAAAAAAAAAAAAAGGTTGATCGGCCAATACAAAGATGAAGTGTTTCCAAAGGATCGTGCCACGTAGTATCGCTGGTTATCGGAGTTTTGTTTTCTGTTTTGTCAGGCCGTCATTGTAGATTTCTCTAAGCTTACAGGTGTGAAAAACATGCTGTAACAATAGATCACTTTGTTTGGTGTTGAGTCCTACCGATGATAAGCTCAACATTACAGCTATTCGTTACTAAAAGACTAATGGCACGGCATCATTGAAAGAGACCTCAGTGAAAGTGAAACAAAGTTAATCCTATCAGAAAAGGCCATCTGTACATCAACTATCTGCTGAATGAATAATTAAAAAAAATAAACAATAACAAATTTAAATGTAATTCTGTGATATCATATATACTTTTATTGTTATATTAAATTGTATTTTATTACTTCGTTTAAAACTTCGCCGTTAATGATAGCACCTTGTGGGCTAATGTTTATGTTTGTTAAACCGACATTAAATGAAGACTTTATCTTTGATAATCAGTTGTATATGTTTGTAACTATCTGCTGAATAATTATCTACTTTTGGAGACATGAACTAGTCCATGGACAGAAATTTGCATTTTTAACAATTCTCACGAAACGCCGAACTAAATTGCCTGTTAATATCTGAAAGCAAAATATTTGCCTGAGACCTATTCTCTGCTTAAAAAGTCCAAATTATAAATTTCCCTGTGATAGCAACTCTGGAAATATCAGAATGGCAATGGCTGCAGGGGAAATTCCTGGTATTACGTCTATCTGGAATGACTAGACACCTCTGTGAGAGAAAGGCCAGTGCCGTCCTTGATTAAAAGCTTCTGGTACCTTTCTTATGGAAGGAAACACCGGGTACATCGTTTTTAATACCCAAAGGCAACATTTCTCATCGAGGGAAACATCTTCAATGCCATGGGAACACTGGGAATATTAATTATAAAGATCGGTTATAATTTGTGTGTGAAGGAAACACCAGCTATGTCATAGTTCAATTATGACCTTTACCTAACAGTGAAAGACAAGGAATAACACTGACCAACTCAAATAACCTGTGAATAACACATGGAATATTGTTGATGAAATATTGAAGATTTGTATTGTCGATGGAAAATATTTCGAAGACATAAGTCGACTGCGGGGAAAAGCCACGGGGATGAACTCTGAGGATCAGCACAGCAAAATAACTACTTTACATATAGTTTTATTGGCACTCGAAAACACACTCAATAAATAATTAAAGTAAACAGAAGATTTAAACGAAAATTGTCAATGGTATCATATTCAAACAAAGCAAATCTCCTCTCGAAGTGGATTAGTTAAATTAAGATCTCTGTCATAAGGATTATCAAAGAAGATCAAATAACTGATACTTTTACAGTATACATCCAGTATGTGGGAGATATACTTTCCTGTTCCAACTATCAAAAAATCAATATGTAATTAGACATGCATATACGTAAAGCTTATGTTTCTGGTAAGTGCACCTGAAAAAGATAACTATCCAGATTTGCACAATTAAAGTACAACATTATCTTATTTCTTGTTTATTCGGTGAACCATACTGATACAGATTGAAGTACCTTGCACAATACATCTTCACTAACCAACTGTTTTATTCCGAGCTACTCTACATATCAACCCTTGGCGGGTCGAGCGTCTAAAACCAGAATATATAACCAAGCAATTGATTGGCTGTCTATGAACTTGTAGGCACCAATCAGATAGCACGTTAGACGAATACTCAATAATGAAAGTTTCAGGACTGCAAGTCTTTGAATGTTTTTTTTTCTTTCAAAAAGGCGATATGGTAACTGTTTTCGGACCGTTACGGAACTGTGTTCGGTTTCTGTCAACTTTCGATTACTAAATAGCTCGCCAATTTTAGGTGAGTTTCTCGAATCGAGTAGTTTGGGTGATACGCAATCTGGCTTGTTGAATGTAATTTGAAATGATATATTTCAATTAAAAGGACGAAAATCGTCAAAAGATTAAGGTAACTAAGTAGTTTTTTTATCAGTAGTTTTCGGGTCCGGATTTGTTGATTAAAAGCGTGCGTTGGGGCACGACATACATTATTTTATTATTACAAGGTGTTCAGACAATACAGTATCAGAAGTTCCGCTTTCGTTGTGACCCAAAGTAAATCATTTCAATACATTTGTATTTATATGTCATTGTAGTCACCATGTTGTATGAGACTGAAGATAGATGGATTCATCCGGCCTAGTGTTGATATGACATAATATTAAACCTCAATATTTCTACACTGGCGTTTCTCTCTCTCTCTCTGTAACCAGCATCGGCTGGTATCTGGGAGACCAACCACTTACAGTCCGAGCGAGTGTTTGAACTTGTGAACTCAGAGGTGAGAGGATCTGTGGACCAGAAACGTACACTGTAAAAGTGTGCGCTCTAGACCACTCTGCCACGGAAGACACACAGGTTAGGCCTGTGTATAAATTTCAAGATATTTTATGTTTATACACGCAGTTCCCTATATCCAGGGCGGGGTGCTATTATTTTCCACAAAGCCGTTAAAAACAGCACATTGGTGTAAATTAATCTTCTCTAACGCAAAATGGCCCATTGTATACTTAATCTGAATGTGTCGTCAATACACGTGTTTACATTCAGTATGACATAAATATATGTGTAAATTGAGAACACTTTCGATACAATTACGTTTTGCCAATTTTGAATCGAGCTACATCGAACCAATTCATTTTATATCTAGAGAAAGACTTGTTATTTCTGAGGCTCTAGTGATAAATGTAACAACACAGCCATTATCAATTTTCGTCAAAAAAAAAGCTTTCCAAAAGGTGAAACACACATAAATATGCAGATACATTCCAACATTATAACGTACGACATAAACATACGAGAAAGTCATACAGATTTGCCACGCTTTGATTCACGAATTTAAAAAAATATATATTTACGAACCTACAAGACAACATGTCGACAAGAAATCTGAAAACTGAAAACAGTCCAGGATAAGATTTAATGGATCAGATTTCACTGTGAAATGAAAGTCAGCAAAACAATTATTGATTTCCGGATTAGAAATGTTTGGAAAAAAGGCTAGCTCGCGATTTGACATTATCTGGGAATAGGAAAGTTATAAGATTTTAATTGTTACATGCTAGTCATACTAAACACTTTTCGGATTTTCGTGATTTAAATCATATTACTTCGATGTTATCAAAAGATGCATGATGACATTCATTATAATTGGCAATGAGACTTTTCTACTTTGCATGACCCTTCTACGTCATTGTTAATTTTTTCCAAACTCTTTGGTGTGAACAACATTTTGTGCTTAAACAATTGATCACGTCGTTTTGCGTTAAGCCTTTGGACAAATCAAAATCAAAAGTGGATGTTTTCATTAATCAAAGGATGGATGATGTCATTCATTATTGCTCAAAATAACGATTATACAAATATGTCATTGTAAATTTTCCTCCAAAATGCGATCTTGGGAAACAAATGATCAATTTGCTTTGCGTTAAACTGACGTTGAACTGAAATCTACAAGTCGTTGACAACCTCGAAACAACAGCTACTCGATCCACGAAAGCACAGTTAATGCTTTTAGAACATATGTGTGTAAAGCAAAAATCTGATATAATCTATTTATTTTTCAGAATAATTGTCCAACTTAGACATGATGTGAAATACTGTTCATCAAAACCGTTAAACTGCCGACACTATCTTATAGAGAAACACTGACAATGGCTTTTTAAATGCAGTATATGGAGACAGCACAGTTCTCTCATGGGTTTATTGTATCCGCAATGTAGGCCTAAAGTTTAACGAAGCTTGTCGTGGTCGTGTCTTGCATTGGATCGTATATTATATAATATCAGAAGTATACTCTGTCAAAAAAGAAACGCATAGGTGAAATGTCACAAGAAAGTGTTGAATTTTTTTAAAATATCGTTTCTTG
>JAVFBZ010040088.1:0-10669 GCA_032466195.1 Katharina tunicata
TTGCCGAGAACTCATTACACTAGGCTGGACTAGCCCTCTACTGTATGTATAATAGGGCTAGTCCAGCCTAGTGTAATGATTAACAGCGATTATTCACTAGATACAAGCGTCTGTGACTGAATACACCGCCGTCACATAAGTGCATGATATACCATTAGGCACAGTGTTAAACACCAATCAATCTATTAGAGGGACCTGTTGAAAGTCTGTAAATTTTAATTTACATACCATTAGGCACAGTGTTTCCCTAATCAATCTATTAGAGGGACCTGTTGAAAGTTTGTAAATTTTAATTTACTGTTTTTCCTGATTGGGCTAAAAGCCCTGCTTAAACTGGTTGAAAACGGAAAGAAACTAAAACAAAAAATGGAGGTCTTCCGCTTTCTTGAAGTAAAACAACACATGGGGAACTGTCCCCAATCAATTTACTCTAACTACCATTAGCTCATATTTGTAAATTATATAATAGCAGAACATGTTATGCTGTTTAGCCATGCAATACAAACTAATCCATTAACATGTCACTTGCACATTCTTTAAGGTATAATACAGCAATATCTCATCAAGTTTAGCCAGGCAAAATGTAATAGTAGCTGTCGTATATATGTATTCTTTAATACATAGTCCATGATGTAATAAGATGAAGCATACATCAATTTACCTCTATGATTAAATATGGTGTGATTCATCCTCGTTATGTGTACTTATTACATCATTGGTGATTCACTATAAGCCATTAATAATGGATACTTTCAATCTCAGGTATCAATTTATCTGTTGGAAAGTTCAGGTGTGATAGTATTGTCTGATAGATAATTCTCCATAATGGCTGGCAATACATATATAATGGTCTATTGCGGATCAGATGAGATACATAGACAATGGTGTTATCCTATTTATTTAAAAAAATAAATCATATTTGCATGCCTATACCTGCAAACTGTGACAGGCTATTAATTTATTTCTTTCTGTCTGTCTGTGTGTGTGCCCATGAGTATACTGAGAAACATAGGATGGTGTTATCCTATTTATTTAAAAAAAAATCATATTTGCATGCCTAGCTGCAAACTGTGACAGGCTATCAATTTATTTCTGTCTGTCTGTCTGTGTGTTTGCCCATGAGTATACTGAGAAACATAGAATGGTGTTAACCTATTTATAAAAAAAAAAAATCGTATTTGCATGCCTACCTGCAAACTGTGACAGACTATTAATTTATTTATTTCTGTCTGTCTGTCTGTCTGTGTGTGTTTGTGTGTGTGTGTGTGTGTGTGAGTATACTGAGAAATGCCTGGCTAGAGATTTTCACCAAATTTTCTAAACCTCATAGAAGAAATGATTCAATGGGATGTAAGGGGCAAGGCAGAGGCTTAAGGTCACAAAAGAACAAAAGTTGATACATTGTTTTAGGGTTTTCTTCTTTTTAAGAGTAAGGATCAGTTAGCATGCTGAGATATTTTCATTGTTTGAACTTGGCTTTACTCACTTTACAGATTTTTCTTCCGTCTCTTTTTACTGCATTTATAAGTTATAATTAATGCTATCGGAATAGATAGGTTTACTGTTATATCATACCTGTTCCTTTTTGACGTCTGTAATCAAACTACATCAAGTATACTTCAATTATGCAAAAACATACTATTGATGAAGGTAATGAAAATACAGTCAAGGATTTCACACTTTGATACATCTTTTGAGTAAAATACTTAAGACTTTTTCACTTATGTACAAACCACTTAAAATATGTGCTATCCTCAAACTTTTTGCACTCAGAGAAGCTCATAACTGACTGAACCAGAAGGAAGAGAAAAAATAGATATTAGTGGGATGTTTCGGAAAGGTGTTCTAGAGCAATGCAATTAAATAAAATAGAAACCGAAATGTATTCGCCTCCCCTTCTACCCAATAATATACAGTAACCCAGGCTTAATATAGTCAAAGATTGATTTTAAGTAATTTGACCACAACCTGTCCTCCAATGTTTCAGAAAACTGTTTTAGTTATTGAAAACACATGACAAAACTACAAAATTTAGTCATCCATTATTAACGTCAGATGTGTTTGCAACAACTTGTTATATTCAAACTATTCATTTTGATATAGATTTTTGTGCTTTGTTACATATTTGCTTTCAAGAATAAATACAAGATGTGCCTCGCCTATGCAATTTAGCTGTCTCTGAACATGTCACGTAATAGAACAGACAGTATTCTAAATCAATGTTGGACAACATTTCAACAAAAGAGAACGGAAATCAAACAAGTCTTCTTCAAATAAATCCAAACAATAACTACAAAAAATCATTTGAGTTAATGGCGGAGTATAAATTGACAGATTTGCAGCAGGCGCTAGATTTAGAGGGCTCCTGTGTTTTCATACACTCCATATTTTCCATTCATTTGTTACCAGGCCAGAGTAGATACATATATGTGCTTGAAATATTTATCAAAGTATCTGTTATTTGTGTGACTGTCGAGACAATGTAGGCATTGATTCAATCAGTCTAGAGCTTCGTTTCTTTTCAAGGAGTCATAATGGTTATTCACTTATATGATGGTGCTAGCCCATACGCAGGAGCCTAAATGCTGAAAGTACCACCTGGATTTTCCATAAAAGTGATTAGTTACACATATTTTTCCACTTATGAGGATGGCATAACAATGCTTAATTTAATGATAAACTGTCAATCCATTTCATAATCATTTAATCGTGGGATCAATTCATCTGTCCCACCCACATGAATACAAGGACATTTAGTACATGAAATGATAAATTGAAAATAAAGGCAAAATTGAAGATCAGAAGACCAGACTTCCAACAGGATCAGCCTTCAACGTTTTTAATGTCAAGGCTTTATGTTGTAAGCTTGCATATTATTTTGAGAAATCAAGATATGAAAGGATTAAATTTGATTTATTTATTTAATGTCGTTCTCAAGGGTATTTCACTAAGAGGAAACCTTGTAAAATTCATAAACAGTTTCTGCATCACCCAAAATTTCACCTGATTTACATACATGTACATGTAAGGTTGACAAGGTGACTTAAACCTATATCGAGTAAAGTAAAGGGGTCTATAAAGGCAGGGTTTAAATCCAAACTATTAATAATATCAATAATATCATCTAATATTTTTAACTGTGGCAATATTTCACATTAAAAGGACCAGAATTACATTTCTTTTATTAAGAACGTGATATTGTTCATTTGTTTCTCAGCTGTTTCTATCTTTATTTTATTTATCTTTTTTATATTGATAACTCTCTCTGATAGAAACAGATTTTAGTTCAGAAAATTTGGTAGACTGAGACCCTTGCGGGAATTGAATCCAGGACCCACAGAGACAGGCCCCAAATCTCCAGCAGTAAATGTCAACTACTAAAACATTGAGCTATCTGGCCTTCTACTGGGTGTTTTGATTTGTTTTACCACAATAAGAAAAAAGGAAAGAGCCTGGTCTGGCGCTTCTTTAATTCAGAACCATAGTTCATAACTGAATTATTTTTATTAGATCAAAAAATTCATCATAGAGTAATATGCCCGAATCCAGGGTGAAATTGAAACAATTCAGCCTACGGAATATGACTTAAATTATTATACACGTTACATGATATCAATGTTATAAAAAGCACAAATATCATCATTAGAAATGGCAAAGCCGTAATAACTATAGACAGCAGAAAAGGTCTGGTTCCGATACAATACAAATTATCTGCTACAGGCATTGCCAACAGTTATTTTTGCTATGCAGCACAAATAATCGCAAATTTGCTGCCAAGTGAAATTTTCTAAAAGTATACTAGGAATAAATTTGGACAATAATTCATTCATTTCTTACCAAATTTGAACATGGCCTTCCGCACAGTAACGCCTTTTCTGGCCGCACCAAACATGTCTGTGTGGTTGAGATTCAGGTCTTTCCTAGCACTCAATGTCTAGTTAAATGTGAAGGATTGGGAGCAAGATGCGAGACATGATAAAACATTCAACACTTTGGTTTTTTACTCCCAAACTTGACTTCCCAAATGAGAGTAAAGTAGAACAGGTGTTATTTTCGACACTGAACAAGAAACAAAGGTGATTTGAAGCGCTACGCAACGAGTGAATCGGCAATAAAAATATATAGAAGAATCTTGAAATACAGGTGCCGATTTTACAATCGCTAATTAAGACGATAAGATAACATCAGAGCACAAATGAGGTCCAAATTCACACTAACATGCTAATTGCGTTTTATTTGCACAAACAGGAATATACACTGACATATGGTGGGGTTGTACTTCAACCAGTACACAGTGACTCAATACAAACTAATAATATAAAGTCACTTTTAGTCATTTTCTTCATTAGAAGATAATATTCCTCCAGTCCAACACAGGTTGCATCATTAACCTAATATCTTAACCGGGTCATGTTATGAAGTAAAACATATCTCTGAATTCTTTATATTTTGTTGCCGTCCCTAGTGGGATTATAATCTTACTTAAATTTCAAACTTTCTAAAATCAAATTTTGTGTTTCATTGGAGGTTTACACCACATTTGAAGGCTTTTTTTTATTAGCTATTTATTAAGTAACTTTTCTTCTATGAGGACAAGCTAGTCCAATGGGTTAAGGAAACCATCCTATGCATCACTGGCAACAAGACCAGGAGAAAAACAGGACACCAAAATAAATTGGCTTGCTTATTTATAAAATAAGATCAATGAAGTCCTTTGTTCTGATTGATAAAAATAGTTTTGTTTTTGGAACAAGATGATCCTAAAGTATGGCCATTAATAGCAAATTTCTTCCCACACTGCAACCCATTCTATCAGCTCCAAGAACAGAAAGTGTGTGATAAGGATTCTGAAGCGTGACCAACAATAATCGCCATTTGATTCAATTGTCAAATACTTTATGGTGCAGTATGTTTTTCTGAGAAAAACCCATGGGAAATTGAGCCTGATGTAACAAGGATGACAGTGCCAAAATGTCCATAAAAACAGACCAATATATTCAGTTTCCATCGGCTTGGAGCTATAAAACAGCTCCTTTAGAGAAATAAAACTTGTTAAAATTGTCATGCTTACAGACAGCTTCCAGGAAATATGAATCTTTCACAAACTTTTTTGCAAATTTCTATTTTCCATAGACAACAAGTAAAGTATCAACAGTCTGAATTATTAATCAGGCTATTTTAACAAAAGACTTCCTTTAGATTTTACTTACTCAATTTTGAAAATAGTTTTTAAAACCAACTGAAGAAAAACAATAATGCAGCCACACTGGATGTAATTCCATCCTTGAGCATCTTTTGAAAAATTAACGGGTACAGTTTGTGATTGCAATTTGTTACGTCCGTGCTTCTTTAATGCGGTATACATTTTCACTTCTCAGGCAAATTCAGAGTCCCACCCACGTCTTTTTGACCTGCATAATTACCATAATTGATGAGCCAAAATTTACCTAGTTTAGCTGAATAAGACATAAAACTTAAAATGATAACTGCTTGCAATTTGTATCAGTATTTGGACTGATTGTTTAATTTGTAACTTACACAAAATGATGGGAAAATTTAGAAATATTAACATTTGGGGGAAAATGTAAATTAAGCCAATTTCCAACTGGTATATTTTAGACCGATCTGAGTGAAGAGCTCTTTGACCCTGAACCTTATTCCATGCTTTATGTACACTCAACTGTCTATTGATTGCTGGCGGAACTCATAACATAATCTTACAACCGGAGTTCATCATATTTCTAAACTCTGCCACTATTAGATAATACTGGATCAATATCGCCCTGTAGGGGGGAAGAGTCATTATGAGCTAATGTACACAATAATTTCCATGATATTACTGGCCGGATATTTTTGTAACTTCATATAGAGAATCCAGTAGGCAACAACAATGTTACAGTGACCCACTGGCCATATAATGTATTTTTTAAGACAGTACACCATCTTCGTAGACTTGGCACTAGGTAGATTTTAAAAAGTGTGGAAATTGACAAATGTGAATGCATTTACACTTGCAATAAAGATCAAGTTTGAAGCAAGACACAATGATTGATTGATTGATTGATTGATAATTTACACGCAATTCTATAGATTTTTCACTCACATTACGGCCAGTCAGCTCAATGGGTTTAGGAAACTCCATGTACCTTCAACCACTCTGTCAACAGATAGTAGGCCTACATGACATTCACTACAGGGCGCCAAAAAAGACGCCATAGCAAATCGTCATTACTCAGAAATCACCCAGACACAGGAAGCTCCCACCAACTACCCATTTTTAAATGTTAGAAGCTGTAGATCTCAGTAACAACAACAGTTATGTCAACAGTATTTAATCTGCAGTAAACTGGAGGATTGCAATTACAGTGAATGTCACATCGTTAGGCTAAATGTTGCATCGAACAAGTGAACGTCCTTTTATTACTTGGCTTGATTAAGTAATGACACTCTACTAAATTGCTCTTTACCTCAGTGTATAGATAGATTGAATACTGTGCTCATTTCTTCATTGTAAAAGAACATAATTTATGTTTGTTTGTTTTCTTTCTGTCATTAACATACTCAGGGTAATTTCACTTATAAAAGCCTTTACATTAAAAGTGTTTAGGTTGAAAAGTGTTTCAGTTAATCTCATGTTATACTGCAATGTGAATTTTCACCGTCACCATTTTCCAAACGTTTGTTACGTGTTGTTGTAAAAAAATTAGCCAACATTTTCAATACACACATGTTTTGTTAAACACTTCTAAGATGGCGCTTAACCCTTATTGATATGAGATTTATTTTAATCAATGACATTTAATGACAAAATATTGGTAGCATCTATCTTAATAATATTTCCATGCATTTCACAATTATTTGCCACTAATACCACTAAATTGCCCCATTACTTCTTACAACGCTACTCATATTAACACAGGAGAATAAAAGAACAACGAGTATTAAGACATTGGTATTCATCGATACAAATAGGACCTGCTTCAATTATAGTTCCTCTCTAATATCCCTGTCAAAAATCATCTCATTTTGAATTCATCATTCTAACAAATTAACATTGCCATACACGGCTTCCTTATTCAAACAACAAAACTGTCATTCACCATTGTGAGCCTGTGCGTGTTTTTTTTTCGCGATTTGCATGCTTGGGAATCTTAGGCTGTCCTTAAGGCTTCTTCCTTGTATAACGGTGACATCTCATTGGTCGATGGAAGGCAAACTCACATGCAATTGGTAAAAAGATGACACGAGGCAATCATGGGACAGATAATATAGTTCACCACTGTACAGACAAAATGGTAGAATTTAAAGTGTAAAACACCATACACAAGTCTTGCTGCTGTTAATTTGCCTTATAGCTCAACAAGCACCGAGCCGGGCTACATGATTTGTTTGTTTGTTTATCAGGGTTTTACACTGCATATACTTAAAGCTTAGTCCAATGTGTTAAGGAAAAAACAGATTCACTGGTTGCAAAATGACCACCCGTTCAACGCATCAGGAAACTATTTCCTACCAATGATTTTGTACATTGAAAGAGATTGAAATAAAGCGGTCAGCTGAGGCCTCAAGCAGCCAATTAAGTTTGTACATATTTTTCTCTACTGGGCTTGTAGCAGCTTTGTCTATATATAGAAATACTAGCAATTCATTTGGGACCCATTTGATTAAGTCTCCACTCAAAGGCCATCCTCAGACTAAGAGAGGATTAACTGTGTAGCTTTGAGCTGATAATACAAACTCGACTCAAGGCAGTTTATGTGGTCAAATTTCACTCAGGTTCATTTTGGTGCTTTTTCCCAGTCACTGAAACCTTACAATGAAACCCTGATTTTTGGTATTCAATGCACACGGCCAATTAACGTAAGGCGACCAGATGCTAGTGTCGCGGCCACTCTGATTGGCTGGTATTTATGTTGACCAGACTGGCGACAGGCAGACGGCCAACAAAGTACGTGCTGATCTCGGAATCCATGACATATGAATACTGACCCATGTAGAGTCAGGATTAAGGAAAGTGAAGATCAATACAGGGCAAGACTTCAACGTAAAGGTCACTTAAAGAGATCTTCACTACTGCCACTTTTCCCAATAACACACAAATTCCTATTCATTGAGCCTTCGTGACATCTCAAATCACCTTTTAAGGAAATAGACACTTCAACCTTTTTAGGGGTAATATATTTTATATATATAAAAACGACCATTCAAATAAAAGATTCTGTCAAAGGCTTTACAAAGAAAAAAATGAAAAAGCAAAAATTAATTACATTCCATAAAAAGAATATATGTTGGTGAATTTTTGGCCCGTTTTTGTTTTGTCCGTTCATATACAACAGAATACACAACTGATTTGCAAATGAAATAAATTGAACAAATTTTACTGTCCAAAATTTTTGAGAGAACTGTAGTTATACAATAGGTATGATTACCTGATTTTCATGTTATAGCAATGACAGTATTGATGTTACGTAAGAAAAGACGCAGAAGGACTAAAAAAAACAGACTGGAGGTCATGTTACAACGGGATAAAAGCTGTTAAAGATTGCTGTATAACAATTGAGAAATTGGATTAGCAATTTGTAGGTGATCTTGGACTATGCATTAATAATGAGTAACGGAAAAACACTTCTCGTTGAATGCTTAGAATTCGATTTTCTCTGGAAATGGTGTCATTTTCCACAAGGAATAGCAACCAGTTGTTTTTCGCCCAACCTTTAATAGATTAAAAGTTATTGTGACACATGTTTGTAACCTGGATGTTCTTTAATGAACCAGTGGTTAGAACAGCAGCAACAACAAAAACATGGGAAATATGTAGATAAAACCATATCACAAAAGATGGGGAGAGGGAGTCAATATATATATTTTTTTAATTTATGACATTTGATCCTTACCTGTGATATATTTGTAAAGAAAGCTTTAGTGTAAAATGCTGCTAGAAACTAATAAGAAGCCCTTAACTATAATCAATCAATACTTCATTCTAATATTTAAGATAAATATTTTACAAAATTAACATTACAAATTTGACAAGGTACAGATCAGCCTAAAAGCAAACTTGTGGGTGGAAGTCTGGAAGGACCAAAAGTTTAGAAGCCCACCATTTGAGCTGGTGTTTAAAGAAACACTGAAGGGTGTCTCACTTTAATCAGAACTGCATGTTGCCAAACTTGGTGGAAAACCAAAAATAAACCCTTGAAAAATAACCCTGAAGACCAAAATAATTCAATTACTGTCCTATGTTGTAAAGACCCTGCATAAGATCAGCAAGGTCAATCCACTTCAAAGTGATCGAAAGCTACTGCATGACCTTACTTAACAAATAAAAACAGAATACGGATAAGTGGATTGATTGGTGTTGAACACCATGCTCAAGGGTATTCCACTTATATTGCGGTGGCGCACTCCAACAGTAATTGCCACGCTAACACAAATATAAAATGTGAAAAGGTTTACTCTGCTGGAAAATTAATCTTCTACAATTCTACACATGAATCAGCCATCAAACAAAATAATTCTTTGGGGGTCTTGTGGGATACTTATGGCTGTACAATCCACCCAGAAATCCATGATATCCACATTGATTATATTTTATACAGAACGGTCCAGTGGGAATGCTTAGCTAATTTGAGAGGACAGGAAAAAAAGAATTTTCTTCAGAGCTCGTGATTATAAAGACACTTTTTGTGCCATAACAATGAAGGAAACATTTCAATCTTGCAATTAATTAGTTTCTAGTTTTCATCAATGATTTTCCCCCATACTTTTCAAATCTAATGAATACCTTGAGAGTATTCAATTCCATATATACGTGAAAAAATGTTAAATTTGAAAGGCTGAACAGAAGAAAAAAATAGAAATTCTGTTCACACATAACAAAGCATTACTTTTTATTTCAGAAATGTCATTAGCTTTATTCGTTTTCCAACTGTACTCCGTATGATGGATCCTAAAAGGTAACCAAAGACATAGATGGGTACTAAACCAGATATTTACATTGCTCACAAACAATGGTGGTTGGTGGGAGGAGGTTCGTGCCCTGGTGCTCTCTGGGCTTTATCTGTAAGCAGATTTGTTGTGGTGTTTTTTTTTTGTCCAATGGTGTCTTGGGTATCACCAGTGTAGTTTATGGTGATTTTATTCACCCATTAAGAGCTAGCTGGTAGGCACATGAGTGAAATAACTTTAATAATTATAGGACAAATAAAAGCAAAAAATCCATAGAATACCTTAACTGTCTCCATTATTATGTATGAATTCACTTAACATACAAATCATCTATATACACTGTATCATATAGCTTTTATTACAAGCTCAAAACGGTCCGATCAGCAGATAATACATACGTGTAATAGCTACCATTACCCACTCTTGACTGTTGAACATATCAAATTGCTGTGCAGGTTCTTCCACATAACAACAAATTTATACAATGATATTCCGATAAATGTCTGACATGAAACCCAAATCATTGGGTAAGATTAACTATCCGACCACAGAACAAGAAATGTCCCAAGTTTTTATGCGAGAAATCTACCCATTTACCAGTATGCAATATATACGTTTTGTTTAATGCACTTGCCAATACCAATTGAATATTTCTAGAGAATACCCAGTTTTCAAGCCAAATCTCCCCCCACCCCCCCCAACCCCCCCACCCCCCCCCCCC
>JAVFBZ010040099.1:0-28386 GCA_032466195.1 Katharina tunicata
AACGCGTATACAGGCGCCGCAATGAACGTTTTGCCAACAACTGCGTCGCCCAAGTTGACAGATTCGGTGGAGGCAGTTTCATGACGTGGGGAGCCATCTCCTATACAGGCAGAAGTGAACTGGTGCTTGTACCAGGCAACCTGGCAGTTGTACGCTATCGGGATGAAATTCTGCGCCCTCACATGCTTCCCATTATGGATCGACAGATACGGCACGTTTAACAGTAGAATAGCTAGAGGATGAGAACATTATTGTGTTGCCATGGCCATCAAGATCGCCAGATCTTAACCATATTGAGCACCTTTGGGACGAACTAGACAGACGTTTACGCCAGCGTAACCCAGCGCCTCAGACGCTTCCGCAACTGTCCCATGTACTGCATGAAGAAAGGGTTAGGATTCCACGTGCCCGGATTCAAAGACTCATTCAGCCTATGCCAAGGAGGTGTCGCGCAGTGATTGCAGCTCACTGTGGCCACACAAGGTACTGATTTCAGCGCCCTCGTGCGGCGCTTTTCGACGACGAATACGCCTCCGCTGCCGTCAGTCCATAGCGCGAACATGTGATGGTTTTCGTTTTTACCGATTGGACTGGCACACCGTCATATGAGCGACATAATATCAAGTACTACATAGAACCACACTCAAGCAAACAAAAAGCCGAAATAAATTGAAGCAGACATTTGTGTGTAACTCATAACTATTTAGCTAAATATGTGCTGGTCCACATTTTGTTATAAAAGTAAGTTTATGATATATTTTGGAAATCCTTTTTTAGTGAAGCTCTGCAAATACTTAACAGAATCTTAGGTACGACCTTGCATTTCAGTTCATTCTAGTTCTGGGAACAAGCTACCTTTTTGTAAAGTTGTAAAATCACACGGGAAGATATTAGATTAAAATTGTCTCCTTATGTCATATAACTGCGCCCAAAGCATAGCAAATACTCTCTGAAATAGGTCTATTCAAAACGTACCGCCTATGTTTCAAGGCAGTCAAAAAACAGCGAACTGACATGGCGTAAATAGAAGAAAATTCTTCAGAATGTAAATCAGTGAACACAAAACATATTATACGATTATAATCTAAAACAAAGAAAAAAGTTAAGCACCCCCTATATTTTTCACAATAACTTGTCTTACGAGGTTTGGCGTCGAAAGCCTGATAACTTAACCTCGGAAAAACAAATGTGGTTTGAAAGAATACATCTTTGACAATAAGAAAACCAAAAAAGTTTATCTAGTTTTGAGATTTTAATCATGATTCTGAGAAGATTTTCAAGATGCCGTATTTGACTCCAAAAATGAGTCACAATAAGTATGGAAGTGCAGAGTTGATGATGAAAAATGTCATGTTGAGTCCAAAGATGACATTCATTACACGAATCATCAATAGCGGGTAAACCCGCAACGATTGCGGATGACAGCTTCCACCCTTCGTCTCATTCCACCAGTCAGACGTCGGATATGCTCAGGGGTAACAGCCGCCACTCCCGATGTAACACTGCTTCCAATTCCTGCGGAGTTTGTACAGAAGGCTCTAGGGCTACTATGCGACGGCCAATCAGATCCCAAATGTGCGCTAACGGATTCAAATCCGGACTCATGGCAGAGTTGTCACGGCTTCCTTCTGGAGGTAGGCTGCTACTGCCCGGGAATGATGAGGTCTGGCGTTGTTATCCATGTACACGGGTCTTGTGCCTAATGGGTAATTATCAAAAATGAGGCACGACAACCGGTTGTAGGACATCTCGAATGTACTGAGCACCTGTGAGGTTTCCTCGTACAGTGACCAAGCCCAGTTTGCAGTCTTGCGAGATACGGCCCCCAACCATTACAGAATCCCTTCCATAAGGAACAGTTGGGTGGATGTTCCTGGGTGTATACGCAGTATTCGTGTGCCTCCAAACCCTCACTTGTCCTTCCGTGGTATGGAGCAAGAACCGACTTTCGTCCGACCAATGGATTTTTTGCCAGGTCCTCAAATTGCAACGTATTCGTGCTAAACACGATACCAAACATATCCGTTGATGGCGATCTACCAATAGGGGCAGATGACCTTCTTTGCCCTCAACCCCGCAACTTTCATGCGGTTTCTCACGGTTTTTGTGGACAGACGTCGGTTGGGTAGCCACTCTCGCTTCAAATATGGGCTGGATGCAAATGGGTGACGTCGTACCAATCGGATTAGTTCCTAGTCTTCACGCTGGGATGTTACATGTGGTCGGCCGGACCGTGGTCGGTCTTTCACAGCATTAGTTACACCGTGTTTTCTCACCAATCGGCTTAGCACTGTATAATGGTAGCCTAATTGACGTCCGATAGCTTTTAGGGACATGCCTGTTGCATTCATACGGATAATTTTCCATCTTTGCCCATCTGATATCATACTTCGTGCCATGTTCACAAAAGATGAGTCCACATTGCACAACACAGGCCTTAAGTACACAAATTTCGAGGGTGGACATACTGGATTTGCATAATTGCACGACATACACCTTTCATGTAAACATGAATGACCACATTCGTTCAATGGAACACTTTTCTTGTCATCATTACTGGCATAACACTTGCACTTAATGGTGATTATTAATAATTCATTTTATCTGGCGGTGCTTAACTTTTTTTGTGTGTATAGAAACATTGTAATAGTCATAAACTAAGGGTAACAAAACAACAACAAAAACAGCATAGCAAATTACTTTCATGTGCATAGCAGAATGGTAAATAACGTATTAAAATCGAATTTTAAAGAGGCCATTTGAATGATCTATTTTTAAACACGATTGACTAGAAACTGTCAAAAAATATGAATTTATCCAACGCATACACAAGCTGGGATTTTTCTTGGTGGAAAACATCGGATTCCCTCAGCTATAAAAATTATTGATATGGTATTGAAAGGTCCACAAGCAGGATGACCCGAAAATTTTGAAAAGAAGAGTTGATTTCACTTTTTACAGTGGTAGTGGCTGGCGGTTCGATCACAGGCAAAACCACCCCAGTTCTCCGGTGAAGGACTCGTCTAACTCGAGGACCCTCTTCGAGATAGTGGGCCGATCTAGCTGAGGCCGACCACATTACGAATATGGCCTGTAAGTTACGCCATGTGATGACAGATTTCACGAGATTCCTCAGATTTCACGAGATTCCTTCCAGTTCAGGGTACATGCTACATTTATATTTAGAGATAACATCAAAAGGGAAATTTAAAGGATAGTATTGTCGCGTTTAGTCATATAACTGAAGAACGATATAAAAGTCGGATAGCTTACTGTGCCTAAACTTGGTGAGCGGTTTTTAGTCTAGTCTTCAATGTTTCGTTGAGTCACAACATCCGAGAGGGAGCTCACCTATCGATAGGGAATTCTGTAGCAATGCATATGGCTCTAATATAAAGTTAATTATTAAATATACTCCAAATATTATTGTGTTTTGCATGCCAATAACTCATTTCATTATTTATTTATTTTCTTTGTGTTCAACATCGTAGTCAAAAGTATTTCACTTATATGACAACTGTGCGTTCGTTATGTATGGTGTAAAACGGGAATAAATCTCTTAAGTCACCACACGTTCTCCATAGCTACATGACAGCTAATATACACATGGGGATAAAAGCCTATGTCGGTTACAGTGAAGGGATATTGCTACAAATAATGTGATTCCAATTGTTCACCGCGTTCTCTCGCCTGATTGTGATTTTCCAGCAATATATACTGTCAAAAAAGAAACGCATAGGCGAAATATTAATAGAATTATCTCTTTAAAACAAAGCAGGATAATTCGGCAATTTTTGGGGGTAGCACAGTCAAAGTTGGTACAAGTATGTGGTAATGTTCTCGGTATGGACCGACAACAGCGGAGGTGTATTCGTCACCGAAAAGCGCCGCACGAGGGCGCTGAAGTCAGTACCTAGTGTGGCCATCGTGAGCTGCAATCACTGCGCGACACCTCCTTTGCATAGACTGAATGAGTCTTTGAATCCAGGCACGTGGAATCCTAACCAAATCTTCCTGCAGTGCATGGGACAGTTGCGGAAGCGTCTGATGCGCTGGCGTAAACGTCTGTCCAGTTCGTCCCAAAGATGCCCGAAGTCGGTTCTGAATGGTTTGTGCAGACACCCGTCTCAAACCAGGTACTTGCCCAGCTATGTTCGTTGCTGTGGTAGTTCGGTGACGCAAGTGATGGACCCGGATGTAGCGATCTTGTGCTGCAGTTGTTATGCGAGGCCTACCACTTCGGCGCCGGTCTTCTGCAGATTGGAAGCGCTGAAATATGTTCCAAAGACGTGAAATAGTGCTCTGTCTGGCGTTCATGTGCCGTGCGACTTCAGACTGCGATTCACCTAACTGGAGGCGGCCAATTGCAATGTTTCGATTCGCAAGGTTAAATCTCGGCATGTTGTACAGTGAAATGGGAAAGGCACATCATTGTCAGAATTGCAGCTTTAAATACCCATCACCACCCCATTATTTTACCCAAGTTTCATTCGCATTCGTCAAAATCTGAATATTTTAAGTCGCTTAACACGAATTTCCACAGAAACGCGCCACAACGTGTGTTAATTTTTGTTCAATGTAGTTGGCCATGTTGTCCCATTCCAGAAGCATTGAGAAACATCAGCCAAGGCCATTGTACACAAGAAACAATATTTTAAAAAAAAATTCAACACTTTCTTGTGACATTTCACATATGCGTTTCTTTTTTGACAGTATATTTACACAAAATAAGATCTGATTGGAGTCTTCTTAATGAATTTGATCCCACAACTTAGTTATTATTAGCTTGAAATCATATTCGTATAATTTGTTGCTCGGCCAATAATACTCGATAAAACGTCACCAAAAGTATTTTTTACAAATAATTGGCACTGGTATGAATGCCATTATCAGTGCTGAAAATAAAAAGTAGGAACGTGTGGTGGTTCAATAATCAATCATCATTTCAATCGACCTCGATAAAAATAAAGTACTAAGGGGAACATTAATATGGCCGGTATATAAATACAACAATTGTGTGTGCCGCCGATTTTGCTTTATTTCCACTATCCAGTAAGTCCTGGGGATCCTGTTTAGGTCTTTCTTTTTGTTATGGCGGCCCTCTTGAAATATGAATAACATTTGATGGTTTATCCCATCCCTTGGACTGACTCCCAACTGTTTAACAACTCTCAACGTAATCGTATCGTATGATAATCTTCTATTGTTCTATATGGATATAGGGAAAATATACTGATGAGGAGGTGAAACTATTCTGTGGGATGGTGGATGGGCTTGCCTTTCTGCCAGTGGAAGAGGTGGGTGAAGGACTGCCCCATCTACGGAACAACACTCCAGATGGCCTAGATGAACTTGTCAACTACTTTGAAAAAACATACGTGACTGGGACATATCGCCAGATTCAGCCCCCGCCTACTGCAAATGGCATTATCCCACCTGTTCACATGAGACGTCGACCACCACTGTTCCCCCCATATGTCTGGAACTGGCATGAGACAACCGTTGATGGAGAAGATAGGACTAATAACTTGTGTGAGTCCTGGAATCAGTTCTTCTCCAAGTTTGTTGGGAGATTTCATGTGTGGTCAGCCATTGAGAACTTGAGGAAAGACCACGCTCCTGTTGCCACCCCTCTCCTTCAAGATGCCACTGGACAACAGCAGCGAAAACGGGTGAAGAAAGCCACCAAAAACTTATAGGAAAGACTAGCAAGATTTGTGTTTTCCGGAGGGAAGGAATAAAGACAATTGCTGAGACACTTCAGTCTGTTGGTCGCTGTATCAGGTTTAGGTGAACGAATATAATGTATTTGAGCTTACTAATCGTAGTGCTGCTTATAAATTGTCTGCAACACAAAATACCATGATAATTAGACTTTATAAGGAGGAAAATAAACCATGTTTATTTATATTCATAGTTCATATATGTCGTTCTGTGTCGTTTTTCTATGTGGTTGTTGGCTAATATGCTGAGAAATCTGAAAAGTAGAGGAAATGGGGGGGGGGGGGGGGGACATTTGCGTACCCCGTTAGAAATCTCTACGCATTATAACTACTGCCGCCTATATTCACGATTGTTATAATCTCGCAAACTGAGGCCAAATACCTGACAAATAGTTTCCTTTTTGACCTTAAACCTTAGACATTCCCCTGAAAGCGTCTGTTCCACAAGTAAAACGATAAAACGTTAATATACTACTATAATGTATGGAATGTTAAGGCTTGCTTAAATGTTTCACATTTATTTAGCTCACATGAAATCGTTTCGTTGTTTGTTTGATTGGAGTTTTACGCCGTACTCAAGATTATTTCACTTATATGACGGCGTGCTAGCCCAATCGATGAAGGAAACCATCGTAATCGACGCTCGCAACATGCAAGACAGGACAAAATATTTACATTACAAATCATAGCAGCTCAAACGGTTACCAGAGCCACATCCCATGACCTTGGCAATAAGAAATAACGAGATACAAGTAACATGACAAACAGAATGACGCACATATAACTATGTGACAAATCCAAGAAACAAATCAAGTCTGCCTCTTCCTTTATAGTTAAGATTTACACCACGATGACATCAAAACAAAACATCCTGTATAATATAAGTTGTAGTGTCATTCCTTCAAAGTTGAAATGTCTAACGTTTAAATTACTTTCTATTTTAAGAAATACAAATATTCTAACATTTGCTGAAATATTTTTTTTAGCCAATCCACCAATATGTATTTTTGAGAAGCTAGACTTGTTTTTGGCTGACTCGATCGTCAAGCTTACCAATATACTCAGAGGTTGAAAACCCGTCTCAGTTGCCATGTTTCTGTCATGTTCTATTATATAAAATAATAATAAAGTTTCTAAAATCTATAATGAGGGTCGCATTATAGATTTAACATACTTTATTATTATTTTAATACGGTATATCGCACATTCTCGAGCTGATATTTTCCGAAAGTTTATACTTTGGGCTATACTAAACAAATATAGAAAACCCCGTTTAATTCGTTTCAGTCGAAATGAATAAAAGGTCTGCAGGGGCAGTCTAAATACTTGAGGTAACTGTTAACTCTCACGTCTCATTATATATTGTTTTGTTGTAACCCGTTCCTGTCAATTAACAAGCACAGGCTGAAGTAAGGTTTAAAAATATCTGTTCAGTATAAAGATCGATTAGCTAAGTTTAGTCTCAAACTAGCTTTATTTTTGTAAAGCTATTTCTGAAATGAAGACACAATGTAAGATGGTGGGGATGTTTATCATAATAATGTATCTGCTCTTCTCGGAGTAGGGTCAGCTATGCCAGTTCGATGAGTCAAGTTTACTCGCATTTTATTTTTCTGTTTATTATGTACAATACGGAGGGAATGCCTTAGTTAATCTCGTTCAAAGGCCATGACGTATCTCTAAAAGGACACGCGTGTAAAACTCAGGGAACAAAAAGGTATGTATAGCCTTTTTTAGCCAGAGAGATAATCGATACGTTTCCACAGCCATTTGATACAACCAGCTGACCGCACAAATTGTTTTTACAGATAGTTTGCCGATGCATAAAATATCTACATCTCCTATGGATTTATAATGTTTCGGTTTGCCTAATGATTATTAACCCAGACAATCACTCCGTTACATTAGCCTTGGCATCAAACGCGGAATACTTAGATCATTGATTACAATCTGGTTAAATATAACATGGCTTTCACGGAACATTAAACGTAGAATAAAATGTGTATCAAGTCGATGGTCATTATATGCCAGCTTAGCATGGTTCCACTGGAATGTGTATTTACTGTGCCATTAGGCATATATTTCAAAGGCTGCGTAACAACCCATTATGGGTCTATATAATTGGCAGGATTCAACAGTCTTTAGTGTATTTGGGATGAGGAATGTAAACAAAATTGATTCCATGTAAAACAAAATGAAAGGAATTTACCTTAAACAAAGCCATGTCGTTCGTTCTAATTTGTATGTTGTTTCGTCAGTAAAGTAAAATCGATACATAATCCTTTAATATTGTAGTAAACCAGCTTAACACAGACAAACATTGTGCAAAGTGTAATGAACACACGATGATATCAATTAAGCACTTGACCATTTGTTTGCTAACGAAATATTTAAAGTGAAAACGTTTCGAAATGTAATATCAGAGTATCGAACTTTATCGCATTGACTGGTATTATATAAATATAATTATACACATACTCGAGAAAATATATTTAAAAGTTTGATCTATGTCCAGACGATACAATGGTGCTAAAGGTTCCATGAGATTCATTCCCGTCCCGACACAAGCTGCATTTTGTTGTCAATGGCGTCAAGCCCTATAACTGCAAGTCCTAAATTTGACAAATTGTCACGTCAAGTCGTATAACTGCAGTCAAACAAATTGATAGTAACATTCTGAAAGAACGCTATTCAAAACTAACCGCCAGATTTTCCAAAATATACCTGGAAGTCAAGTAAAGACATACGAGGCATGTAGTCCATGACCGAGTAATTTGATCTCACTTCAAAGAAAAGTTCGGTTACAGCATATGCAAAGTATTCTTGGAGAGTCACATTGAACCAAGGTAACCAGAAACATTCTATTTCTATTTTTAATACAGTAGACTTTTGGAGCTGATACCCATTATGATCACTTACATGTACGTGAAATTGCTCATTTTGTAAAGTTTAACAAAGAAGTAAGATACAACTTTATAATGTTGTCTATTCCCATAGGGGCTGGGGGACATAGAAGCAAACCTCACCTAAATGATCGATATCCATCGGGCTGAGATCTCGATGGCATTTCATAAAGGGGCTGATACAAAAGTTATGAATGCATAAAAATAGATTATTTGGCACCTTTAAGATACACGGTTAATCAATATTTGACCTGCAATGAACGAGTCAATCCAACTCACGTCAACAACAATATGTTCGACAGGGTTAGTCCGAAATAGTATGCCCAAATTGTAAGACTACAAAAAAATCTATAACAAGTCTGTTTTGGCAGATACATTTTTGTGAGCGGCAATATTATAGCCATGAACTCGTTCGGAGATGGTAGGCTTCCGGCTGTTCAGAAAACTTAATTGGGGTCGTCTGAGTTGTCCGATGAACAATGCTAGATGTGGTATTAATTACTATGCCAATGGAAAATGTCTGCGACAGTCGGAAAGGTAACCTTTGGTCAATTTATCAAAAGTACATATTTTCTTTGTGTCTGTTGGGAATGTACTGAAAGGGCAACAAGTGCTAAAATTGCTTTTGTAGCGAAATGAGTGTTGTGGAATGATATATCTACTTAATCTTGAACAACACATTATGGGAATATTTTGGTACATGCAGTCTACTACTCACAGGTAATGATGAGTGTCCCATTTGTGTTTCCGACTTAAGTAAACAGAGACATTACGCAATCTTTGTAATCACTCGAGTGTCAATTTATGTCATACTTAAGCAGAGTTTGCAGTAGGCATTCTCGAAAAAGATAAACTGCAAACAAGGAGTTGGACCAAAGCCAATTGAAAACACACCGGAAGGCATATGTTATTGTTAACATCATCTGATGATGGCATAGTTAAGGCAAAATAAAGTACGTATACAAACATAACTTCCTTTTTCAGACGCGGGTGGTTTGCGGGAGTGCCCTGTGCCTTGGCACCATCTCAGCTTAGGGGCAACAGGAATCTGATTTTTAGTGGCGTTCTGTCCTGGGGCGTCAGGGTCGTCTACGGTGATTTCCTTGGCCAATTGGGTTGACATGCCGTCATATAAGTGAAATAACCTTTATTATGGCGTAGAACCCCCCCCAAAAAGACAAAGGAACCATGATCAACCTTCATAGGTACTGACCAAGACAAAGACAATTACTTACTACCTTGGTCGTTCGTCTTTAGTCAACATCTCTGGTTTAGATGTCAACGCTTAATTTCTGGTCCGCTTAATGTTCGCTTAACTCTCCCAAATCTCACATTATCCTGAAACTTCTGAGCATTTTCAAAATATGGTTTCCCGGGTGTGTCGAAACATGTATATTGTCAAAGCAGCTTTTAGCATAACATTTCCCAAAATGATTCAGATACCGTCTATTATATCGCCACAGTATGTAATTGAATACAGTGAAGACATTATAATGAAGGATTTATTGATTATTTAGTGAATAATAGTTAATCTCAGATGACCACACACATATGGCATAAACAGTCTTAATTTAAGATTCAGTTGGCCATTGCGAGGTTATAAATCAGTTGCCCAGACACATTTTTGATAATGATCCACTGCTAAATTATGTCATTTAGGAATTCGTAAGTGTCCATCCTATGTTATTGGCATGATCATTTATTTTGCAGGTGGAATTTACATATTCCATTGAGCGAAAGAAAGATCGGAAACGTTTCGGGTATACTAGACACTGATTGGTATCCGTTCCTCAAACAATACTTTTTTTTTTAATATTTCTGATAATTTTGAAACTTTATTTCTGATATTCGGAAATGAAGATCGATCAGGCTTATAGAATAACGATGTACTTAAATGTTCAGGATGACTGCGTGGCGGTTAAATGGGAGAGGAAACTACCGCGGGCGTCACTGGAAAGGAAGAAAGAAAATACAGGATAATAAAAGGACGCTGCAATATATCCGTTCTTGATTCACAGAGGCCAAATAACCGGAAGATAACGTCAATCACACTATCAACAATATAAATGTTTCGTACCACTGAGTGTTTGTGTATCGTGTCCATCGAAACAACAATAATATTTACCAAAGTGTCTGCACAGGAAATACACCTTATGCCGGTTATAATCAATAGTATTCCTATACGGTACCAGTTTAAGCTTGAACAATTTGTTGCACCTTAACAAATTCAAGCAAATGATATTGTCACTCAAGATCCAGTTTTCATCGAAGGTGTACCATATATGTATAAATGTAGAGAAATAAATTTTTGCTTGCCTTCACCGGGATATAAATACATATCTTTACCGTTATTCCTATTCTCATGGATACACACATGGGGCGTATACCCAAAACTGGCCTGTTCCAAAGTCAGGTCCGATTTGAACCAATAAAGAGTTTGACCACTGTATCGTGTTGAGAAAAAACAAATTGTGATCATATTATTGTATGTCGTGGCATATTACACCTACGTGTAGTGACACGTTCTTCAAAGCCGATAGTTTAGAAGACTCGCAATTGTATTTTGTCACGAAAAATGTGAAAATGTGAAGTTATGAAAGACCTAACTGGGTGCTTCTTGTGAATAAATAATTAATAACCTGGCTTGAAATAGTCTTTTAAAAGAAAAAATATAAATAGGACAAAAAATTTTTAATTTGGTAACCGACTTAAACATGTATGTGGTATCCAGAAAAAAAACTTTTGTTAAGTCTACCAAATCTTATTTCGAAATGTTCAAATAAGGTTAGTCTTGCCAAAACTATTTGTTTATTTACATTAAACCGTTATCATTTTGTGTACTGTCTACTATGTGGACCATAACATAAGTCCATTATTCTAATAATATAAATACTGTGCTAGTATGGCTTATTAATATCATGAGTAAAACAGTATTGGACACGTCAAGTAAAATACAGTTATCCCATAATAATTAACTATTAATCATATTCGTTTGTTGCACAAAATTTATAAACAATTGTTTAAAGTAAATGCATGTAAATTGTGCTCTGGTCGATTGCGCATAATTGACCATATTTTGGGAGTTAACCCCAATTGTTTATCTGGTTTATCATAACTAATCGATTGATTGATTTTGCTTGATGTTTTCTTTGTACTATGTCCTCGTTTTGAATCTCCCAAAATATACATAAATCAAGGTGTCGTGCGAGTATTCAGGCTGTATTTCCACAAATACATAAGACCGTTAAGACAAGAATTTGGTACTGTTATAGATCGATAGTGGGTTGTTAAGCTATCTTTGAAATAGGTTCTCAATTCCGTGACCAATAGATACTATCGTGGCGCCATACTAAACTGAAGTTTAAAAAAACATCGTTTGAAGAGCACTATTTTGTATCCCATTACACCGGTAATAATGCCTGAAAGCTTTCCAATATTTTCCCAGCTCGTAATCAATGATCTACATATTCAGCTTTTGATGTCAAGGTTAATGGAAAGGCGTGCTGGTCTCAATACACATTAGGCAATGGTTGAACATTGTCCTCAATTAGGGGCATCAATATATCATATATCGCAGATTACCGGTAGTAAATTTGTCTTGCGTGGGTTCTTTAGGATAAAATGGTTAACAACACTTAGTGATTACGTCAGTGTAGTGAAGCCATATGCAATCTTTAAAATTATATTTGTTCAAAACGTATTGGCATTATCTAATGCCCATTTCGAAATTTGTTTGAAGTAAAAAAATAGACAGTAAACAAGACGAATTTATGTCAAGAAAACACAATTTATTTTATTTCTCTATTTGTCTCACACAGGATAGATCGTTTGTTTGATTTGATTTGGTTTCTTTCACTTACATGACCGGGTGCGAGCCTAATGATTCAAAAACATCATTTACGACACTGGCAAAACACAAGACACCACAGGATATTTACAGGACGAAATATAGGACCCCACAAAAATCGATTTTATCATGCCCCTTAGCTGGATGACACATATGTATATCCCGCCAACTACCATCCAGACAATATAAACAAAACTAGAACTCTGTGTTTCATTCACACTATTGCACCTCGGCTTTATTTATGTCTTTTTTACATGAAACGGGAAAAACGGGAACCAGCCTCATTCAATTTCGATATTTGCTTTTGGACCATCCGACACTTACATAGCATAACCTTATAGACAAACATGAATCAGGGAAGGAAAACGTTTTTTTTTTTTTACAAATATCGTTATTATTAGAAGAAAATGGTTTTCACTTCAGGTACAAACAAAATAATAAAAGCAACTGTTAGCACTTGTATTAAGAAAAAGTCCAATGTTTACTAACAGCTTGAGTACCAGACCAACATTAGCATTTATTTCCACTGAAGAGAAACCAATCCTCGCAGATGTTAGAGAACATTGAGTTTTGCTAAAAGGCTTAAAACCCAAACTTAAAATGCCTATCAAACCAGGTACAAACATTGTCCTGGTAGGAGTTAAATACGTTCCTCGAAATGTTTATAAATTTATCCAATGTGAACAATACTCCTTAAATTTTTGTTTCACAATAAAATCTGATTTTAATAGCTCAAAAGGAATGAGTTTATTATTCTACATTTTATGCAATATATAGCACAATTCTAAAATTTTAGATGAACTGTGTAACATTAATTTATCACAAAGTTATAAACAATTGCCTTGAATTAAAAAAAAAACCACACAGTTTCTTTATGCGATTTCCTATTTTTCTGTTACTTGGGAATGGAAACTGAACATATTCCACCGTACTGGCGAGACGAGAAGACACTTGAAATGTCACTAGAAAAGTCACTGGAAATGCCTAAAGATTGTCTCAAGTCCTTCATTTGAAAATTCGAATTGCACAGAAAGCTACCAAAACACCTCATAGTTCCTGTGTTTTGTATCAAGGACCTATGCTATCGGGTTAATGCACATAACTTTCTTTAATTGCTGTTCTTTCAAGGTTATATTAGCACTAGATAAAATGTTAGATTTCATTAAAGTTACTTTGTTCAAAATGCTATTTTCCAGAAGTCTATAAACGGAGTTGAATGGAACTTGATGATCGTTCGTTCAAGTCACTTTGGAAGTCTGATGTTCTTGCTTCCCAAGGCAGCCGTCCATACAATCTTAATAAACATAAAAGACAACTCGTGTTTGTCAACATAAACGGATATATTGATTATTGCATATAAATATTTATTCTTACATTGATTTTTGTGTGCAATGTGAACTTTCATTCTATCTATGGACTTATCAGACCGAGTTTATGCTCGTTATAACAATAACCAAAGGTTGACTCCCGGGCATAAACAAGGGTAAACATTGTTAATAAGATAATATTTCGATCATAAAGCCCACACAACGGACGATAAGACTTGTTTCTCATATAGATAGCATCGGTATACCACACCTTTCAATTGTATATACTGCAGCTATAGAAACCCCCATCAGCGTTTCGTGGAAATCAGCTGTAAAGAGTGAGTTTGTCAAATTGTTCTTCTGGGTTCATTTGTGAGAGCATTCTGTAAGTTATACGTTACTAAACTACTGTTATCCACAAGGGTTTTGAATTCACAGAGTGCATGTGCGTAGGACAGATAGACCAGGCGGACATGATTATAGTTACATCGTATTGCCAATACATCTTATATGTTTCAAAACGCTGACATTTGTTCGTATCTTGTTAAATAAGTTGTCTCACCAACAAGTTTAAAAGAGTATAATTGGAATTTTTTAACTCGAGAATTATGTACGATATGAAGTCCGGTCGTGACGTGTTTGTAAATTTTAGGGCTTTATTCAAACATGTATTTCTCAGCTGTATCGGAACGGTGACAAAAGAAATATGGCTCGATCATATTAACTAAACATTTCAATAAATTACTCCAATGCTCGATATAAGGAAACATTGTTATCAACGAGAAAATAGGTGCGCAAGGTAGAGTTGTTACTCTTCTGGACAAATTGTGTCAAAGGTAAGCTCCGATATATTGTGGACACGTTGCTTATTGTCTAAAATTTTTCCCGTTTACTAGTGATTATCATACGGAAAGGTAGGAGCTACATGTACCATGCCTGGTAAATAAAATGTAGGAATTTATTTATTGCTATACTATCGCAGTAGGTATTTCAAATACTGCAACAGTATAGCAGTTGTTCTAGCAACAGTCACTATATTAATATAGCCACATGAGCTTCATTTGTCAGTTTCAAGTCATTACAATTTTGTGGATTATCCAAGTAAAAATAGAAATTGTGCTCAACCTTGGAATTGGTATCATATTTAACAAATCTACAATGCGCTTGTAAATGTTGTTTATATCTAGACACCGGCTGAAAATGCTGATGGACCGAGTTAATTGAATGTAATTGTTAATTTACAGACAATAGTCGTACAACATAATAAACATGTCGTACGACCTAATTTGGTAGACCCCCTATTGAAAACGGAACAGAAATAAATCAAGTGGGGCAGTTCCTTGAGCTTAGAAGCCCACGAAATTTGCTTAACACACACGTCAATACCGTTTGCTTTATTCGTAAAATCGATCTTTGGTCAATTTGAGTTTGATTCGTTGACTTTAGGATCAAAGATCTATACATACAGAGCGTTCCTATTGGAATACAAATACACACTGAAGGAAATTCAATAAATTAGTAGAAGCGGTGGTTGCACAGTATATTGAAGTACTGTAGTAATTAAAGATAGCACCTCGTCGAATATCATGTAGTTGCTGTAGTTAATGCTGTGGTATATAACTTAAACACAATATAGTCCGTCACAAGATCGGCATGGTTAACAAAACGACAGCATTAAAATGACCCAACATTTGCGTTAATCCTACTTACATTCTTCTTCAGCCTTGAGCTGGAAAATATAAACACAGATGACGTAAGATGACATATTTTCAAACTTTCCAACTTATGAAAAAGAAAAAGAAAGAAAAGAAAAACCCAAAACATTCATGTTTCATTTAAGATACATGTATACTATAGACGAAAATAAATTCTCTTAAAAATAGAAGGCATTCCACAAAAACTACAAATTGATTCCATTTTTTTTAACTGCATGAAAGCAGAAATGCAGTTCGAATCAATATCTTCATACAGCGATATTTTTCTGTAACATCTAATGCCATTGAATCTCGGTCAGTTAAAGTTGTATCCGTTCCAGTTCCCGGGATCACCAGTTAAATGTGTCACCAATGCTTTCTAACACGATGGCAGTGTGCATTACTACTGGTCTTAACGCTGAATCGGTTCAGCGATTCAACGCTCAAATACTGTAGTGTTTCCGAGTTATCCAATTAAAATATACTTGACATCGGCTCCAAATTGGTTTAGTGTTGTGCATTAACAGTTATTAGAATCCAAATAGTAGAAATATAACCTTATTTAAAATAAGTGCATTTATAAAAAAGTCGAAATAGGAGAAGTCGTGTAAGTCGGTTAGTGTAGAATACCTCACAAAATGAAATGTACTGTTTCACAAGAAAAGGTGATAGCTCATTCACTTGATCACATTGCTGATTTCATAACAAAAGTTGCAACTATTTGCAAGGTAACTACTTTTCATGTTAGCGGATGTTCTTTTATTGTTGTGTTTAATTTATTTGTTAATTTGATTGTCGTTTTTTATATAACGACATTTCGTTGTCCGTGTATGGTGGAAAACCGGGAAGAAACTTCGTAGGAGCCACCCCGCGAAGTTCGCAGACGGACACACTTTCTGAAAAACTTATCTTACGGGGACACAAGGGGATTCGATCCTATTCCGGATACAGTATAGGAGACTACAACGCCCAGCCAACTGAAACAATGCGCGCGTCTTAGCACTTTAAAAAGTGCCTCATTGTTTGCGATTATCACATCAGAATCAAAATACAGACACATTCGTTTACTGACCTTAATGTCGCTATAACAATACATTGGTCTCACGAACGACATAGGTCATTGTTCTATATCGCACATATAATAACTTCTGAAACAGTTACTTTACTCCCAACTAAACCACATATTGCTGGCCTTGCATTCGAAGTAAGCAATCAAACCAACCCGTTCACAACCTCCAATGGGATTTGTAGATGTAAATTGTAGCGAAGTTACTGTAATTATGTTTCTTTATCACTCTCGGCTAGAGCCAGCTGATTTTTCGCGTGTGCTTTTAAACTGGTATAGATCAGGGCAGAATCTCTAAACACAATTATACGTCCTTGACACGAGTGGGCAAGGAAGCTTCTATACAGGGTCAATGAACTGCCAGTTTAAACCAGACGAGACAAATAACATATATTTGGATGTGTTGACCTGTCGATTTTGCGGCCTTTTTTGTTATTTAAACAATTTACTGTAAATAATTCATCACTAAGCAGAATATCACTTAATTGCATTCACCCGATCACCACTTATGGCCATTGAAAATTGACTAGCTAAATACCGATTCGAGAGCAAGTAATTCGATTTACCATCTGGTAATACGACTTTCGTTAGAGATGTTAACTTGAGCTTGCACATTTTCTAAAACGTATCACGATGCAGCAGTATTTAAACCATATACACGGAACGTTCCTGTAACAGGCGTTTTGGCGATATCAAGGAGTATTCGATCAATTTACTGGTTACTTTTCGAGTTGATGGCGGGTTTTCTTGCAGCTTTAATTAAAAAATAGCCGCGTCATAATTCAGTTTGTTGAGCGTCATAGGTCCCCTTTAATGTACCCGGAATCGCTTTGAAGCCTCGTATATCAGGAAAGTTTTTCGGTGTCTGCGGAGTTCGCGGTGTAGTTTTTACGACGTTTAATCCCGGCTTTTACCATTAACCGGCAACGCAAAGTCGTCATAAAAGTGAAAAACCTTTGCATACGACGTTAAACCCAAATCGAATAAAATAAATACCACAGGATCTAAATGTCGAATTGAGAGCGTTCAGATCTTTTGTCAGATTTTCATGAGAGCTGAGAACATATGGTAACATTGGATACAGCACACAACAACTTGTACATAATGGCATTCAAGCCTTCTTTAATGTCTTAATCCAATTTTAAACTAAATAAACAAATTGCAAATATCCTATGGATTACAACGTCTTCATTTATTTGTTACGACGTTTAAATCGCAAGTGAAAAATAAATGAAGAAGTTGTAATCCATAAAAAAAACTTGTATTTTCACTTGTTTTTCTTTCAAACTACTTAATGCCACTGAAAGAAGTTACTCCAATATATATTGTTGCTTGTCGTTGCTTATTCAGCATTATGTTAACCTTTAAGCGGTATGGCATGGAAGTTCTTGGTTGCCCTTATCGCACATTGAAGGATGGTTCGTAGACCAATATCATTATCCATTTCTTTCTAAGCCGAGGCTTGTTTAACACATCTAGTATTTACAACTTCAGGTTGATACGAAGTAATTATAATTATTGCTACTGTTTAGCCCTCGTCTCTGAGCCAAGTGGCATCAGGACGCCGATTTGTTGTGGTGTGTTTTTCGTCCTGTAAATTTGTTCTCGTTTGAACGGCATAATGCTACATCGAGCTATTCTAACGTAGCCATAACGTCAGTTTCTACACAAATTTATTTATAAAGTAAAACTGTCACAACGTCATTCTAATGTTACATCGTTTCATTCTAACGTCGCCATAACGTCAGTTTCTAAACAAATTAATAGCCTGTTCTTTAACCATTTAAAGTATATTCTGTTGAGATTTGTAATCATTGCTTGAAAACGGTCTTAGCATCTAGGCCGAAACGTCGCTTACCAATATATCCAGAAGTTGAAAATCCATCTCAGTCGTCATGTTTTGTACTGTAAATTTGTTGTTATGTCTTCGGTTTTGTCAGCGTCGTTAAATGGGGTTTCCTGCACCAATTGGTCTGGCATGCCGACATATGAGTGAAATTGCATTAAGTACGATGTAATACTTCAGTTAAGCAAAGAGCTATTTAGCCCGCTGGACCAATACAAACATTCTGTGTCTTTTAAACTCGATCTGGTAAGAGTATCAGTGCACTTTAGTCACTTCAAATGTAAACTGATTTGGTTGGATGCAGGTGAATATGGAAATATCCAAACACAGCTAATATTAACTTCTGAGATATAAATTTAAATTGGAGAAAGGTACACATTTCATGTGTCTATAAATTACTTCTGCTTTTGATGTGAGGGCTGGGTAGCGTGGCTGAGTTGGGTAAGCGTTGGACTGCGATTTCACTGCACCGGTTATAAATTCCAGACCCCTTGTGCATCTGAAGTACGTGTATGTAAGGGTAGAGAAAGATTCACAGCCTTTACCTGGATAAAAAAAAATCGTTAGTTCTACCGTGAGCCTCTGTAGCTTAGTCGGTTAGAGCGCAGGCCCTGTTATAGCCATAGACCAGCGTTCGAATCCCGGTGGAGAATTTTCTTTCTCTACATTTATACCAAAATATATAAGAATTGTTAGAGTAGAACGAGGGTTGGATTTTACAACGTTTATATACCATCATCCGTCATTCTCTATAACACAAAGTCATATTTAAGGTAAAGGCCCTTACTCCGTGGAAATGTTAGTATAAGAGAAAGGTGGTCGATACAGCTAGAACGAATAAGATATTTGAGACAATTACACGTAGAATTAACGAATCATACGTCTAAACTGTAATTTACATTGTATTTGCAGGGACCATACTCGTACCCGCGTGAGCACGCACTAAAAGGAGAAAAAAAATACTGTTCACTCGCCAACAATTGTAATCAAAAACATCCACAACATCACATACTCAAGTTTTCACCGATAAAATTCTACCCATAATACTGATAGAGCAAATCTATTAAACTATTCCATCACAGCTGTCTAATGGGTCTAATTCAATCACATTGACCCAGGACGCCGATTACTCAGTGATTCTGTTAGTAGCTTAAACTAAATGGACATCAAGGGTCAATCTCATTTAAATTACCCCCAGTCTTGAAATCTGATTTTCAAGCGCGAGTCAGATTTATGCCAATCGGCGGCGGCGTGGTACAGTTGGTTTAGCGATGGACTGCTGTTCCCAATTTACTGTACACGGTATAGATTCCACAACTCTTGCCGACCAGACGTATATAAGCAATGTTTTTCGTTTTTAAGAGGGGAATGCGGGGTGGATTTTACGAACATTCTATCTCGTTTTCCACCACAAAGTCGTCTTTAAGAGAAAGGCTATTACTCCTGGGGAATGTTAGTAAGGGTGAGAGAGAGGGCGGAGAGGTCGTGACAGAAAAGTGCTTGACATGTGTGGATGAATAACAGATATTAGTTTATCTTTGTACTAATGTTTCAGATTTTAACAGTTACGCCAGAGCAGCCAGTCTGACTTACTGCTACCTCCCTCCAAAAAAAACAACAATGAAAACAGGCGATTTTAATCAATACATGTTTGGTTCTGGTTTGGAGCCGGTCATAGGGGAGCATATTAGGGATTGCTGTGAATGACCGGAATCAGCTCTTCATCATGTCATTTGTTCGAGACGTTTGTGGTAAGGAATAGTGTTGCCAAAGCCCAGGGACAGGTTGCTCAAAGCAGTATTAGCCGCTTATACAAGATTAAATCACTAATAGCGGTATTAGAGACGGGCCTTTAACTTGGTGTGACGTCATCTAATCTAGGATAACATTTAATACTGCTCTGAGCAACCAGCCCCTGTTCGCTATTCTAGCATATTATTATGCAGACCATGTTTAATATTGCAGGCTTGTGTACTCCCGACTTGTATTTTGAACTGGATTTGGTAGTATACAAACCACGTACCAATCACAGGCAGAGGCTTTATCAGGCGGTTAGACTTTGAAGTCAGTGATTTTTGTTGTTCCAATAGTCACCCAATAAGCTTCTATACTTGCACATGGATATATTTTTTTAAATGTATCAAGAATCCACTCTCCTACATGGAAACATAATATAACATACAGAAAAGAAAAAAAAAAGATTGAACAATAATAAAAAAATTAAGCTATCTAGATTAATTTTTAAATGATACCCTTAATGTATTCTGTAAGAAACAATATACTTGTTTATTTTATATTCAAGTTTTATTGTTATTTCTTTCTGGCAGCGCTGTATCATAAATATCTTTGTGGTTTCGCCATCTTCCCAATCACCTTCTGGAAGGTTGCACAGACCACCTTCTTGACCGACCACCCAAAACTTGGTGGCTCCGACCACCTTCGAGGTGGTCAGTGTGACCACATATTTGGTGGTCGTTGATAGCAGCCATCTTCTCGGTGTTCGGAGTCTGACAACCTTTGTTGTGGTCGAAGAGCGACCAAGTTTATGGTGGTCGGTCACGAGCCAACCAAATTTTAGGTGGTCACAAGCAACAATGATTTGTTGAGTCGTTGTAACCACATTGTTCTAACAGTGTGTATATTGTTGGAATACAGCGCCGTCATATAAGTGAAATACCTTTGAGCACTGCTTAAAAACATCAAGCAATCAATCAATCAATCAATCCAAATAATATAACTAAAGTTAAAAGAGTTAAAACACGTGCCCAGAGCAAAATTAATACAAAAGAAAATTTAAAAAAGTTCTGTTCAAGCGCCATGTTCAACATTACCATCAAATTACATTGATCTTGGACGCCGAAACGGCGAACGATCTCTCAGTAATTCTGTTGGTAGCTTAAACGAAAGGGTCATTAAAGGTCAATCTCATTATCGCTTAATGGCTTTACGATCAATTCTTTTGGCAACACTGGTGGTTACTAAGTCTGAATAGTAAAATTACAAGAATTCGCATCATATAATTGTGTTTCTAAACAATGTAGTCATCGAGATTTGATGGTAAAAAGTTAAGGATCTATATTACACACGAGTAGTTTGGTCAGCAGAAGTTGTGCTCTAACTAAGACGAAATGAGATGAAGGTGTTTATAAAGTAAAGGGATATATTTTTTAGTGTTATTCCTGGCCCTTATTTCGCAGTTTTTATTTATTTATTTTTTTTTTGCCCTTCAAATATCACCAATATAGCGGTTGTGTTACATTTTGATTAACAGAAAACAGCTAGTTTACCCTGAATTACGTTAGATAAAGTCACATGTGCCAACAACATTACTAATTTTATTCTGTCTTTTTTGTTTGTTGAGTCTACTTCAATGTACACCATACATGTATATGTTCGAACCCCCATGTCAAACTTAGGTATATAAAGGAAGACTCACGTTGGCTGTGGAGACCCTGTGTTTTTTACGAGGTGTCTTCCCTGGTCTCCATTGTACACTGTGATATCGCCATATACGGAAAAATAGCTTTGAGTACAACGTTAAAACAAGCCCAATTATCAAATTAGTTTTGTGCTAAATTTGGCATTGGTAAACTTGGTATGTAGTTTAAAACGTGATTAGTTGCTTAAAATTGCGTTCAGCAGAAATGTGTTCATACCGCGAACTTCCATTGCTTATCGTTTACGTTTTGCAAAAGTCAAAAAATGATTAGAACCCTTTCGTGGGAAAGTTATCGACATGGAACATGAAAACATTTAACGTTGTACATGGACAATGGTGGAATGTTTTCAATCCCTCCACCCCTCGTTCTGGCAAAGTGACAACCCCATTCTCAAAGCACATGATCTCATTTTGTTTTTGTGGTAAACAAAATATGGATTAACGTTACGTTAATTTAAAGCTAGCTGGTGATATGCCATTTGTAGTTCTGTTATCTTATGAAATTTTGTTCTTGTGCCTCCTATTGCAGATATGTGACCGGAGTGTAAATAAAGATAACTTGAACTTGAAGTTAATGTGAAAAACAGGGAGGAGAAAATTGGTAAAAATGTTTCAGTATTAATTCTATTCAAACATACACCTTACGCCGCTGATAAAATGTTCGTATCAAGGTATAAGGGAATTAGTCCCACTTCAACCAAACTGGTTTTCACCCTCGATGTCCATAGCCGTTAATGAAAAATGACTTCCTGTAGAGCGTCCAATAAACCAACCTGACAACAATCAGAAGACTATAGATGTTCAGTAAAGAAGCAGTCCTACAGCTCAATGACCGAAATCAATGGTCAACTGTCAGAGGTGACGGAATTCTGTGGATGTCGAAAAGAATGAAACTGCTGTAAAGTGTTTTTGCTTTTAATGTCTTCATCTGCAGCCAAGAGGATTGTATACCAATAAACAACACTGAAGTTCAATTCAGACCTAAACACGCTCACACGATGAACAGCAGCGCGAACAATGTGTATGTAACATGGATGGGTCTGTCTTTTATCCCCAACACACGTTGATCATATCTGACCTAGAGATAAAGATGAAAAGTGCCTCTGTAAATAATTTAACAGCATGTGGTGGTATTTGGTTTCGTTTTATAACCTGTATCCTTCGCTAAAGCAAACAGGTGAATAGTATTGAATGTTTTTAAGCCCTGGAGCAAGGCAGTACAACATACAAAGAATACTCGGATATAAATAATTGACGTAAGTTTTACGACCTAGTTCAACAGCAACATTCCAACACAGCTTAAACAGAACTTTGATGGCTTCAGCTCAATTTATTCCTTTAAAAAATATGACCACTATCATTTCTTGTAGTCATTTATTTCAACAAACTAACCATCCAATCCGACATAGTGACTGGAAACTTGTCATTTATGGTATAGCACATGGAATAGTAGCTCTTATGGGATTTGACACACTTTTCGATGTCATCCCCCAGGACCTGTGACTACAAAAAAAATAGTACGCTGATTGATCAACCCGAACATACATTTTGAAAACATTGCCAAACTATTGATAACATTTCCATCAATTCTTTTTCCAAATAAATATTCTACATCCCTCTATATTGTGTTAAACTATATGTAGTTTGATGAGTAAACTAAATGGAATCTCATGAACCGTTTGTGACCAAGGACATTGAAAGTATAGTCCTCTCTCTGCCTTGTAGAGTTGGTATGTTACACCCGGTCAATAAGTCCGTTTTATATCCCCGGAACTATGGTTTTTGGGCAAAATACTACACCAAGCTACCCTTATCAGTTTACTGTCTCGTTGAAAAAAGCTTTGACATATGGAACTAGCGAATTGTATTTTTTGCAGGTCGAAATCTCTGACCGTCTCTAAACCGAGCAAGAAATCAATTTTCTATACCTATGCAATACACGATCTAAAAAAATTTCTGGGACTTTTTTACGACCTACAGCAAATCGAAGAGAGAACATAATTTACATCACCAAATTAAACTTTGATAACCAATAAATAATATAATTTTAAAACCTTACCAAAACTGCATACAGACTCTATATAAGCATTGACAGCAATACAAATAGAACATAGACCTGACTATGTTGGTTGAGATAGACATTGTAGAGTTAACAGGGACAATACATGTAACTGACACGAACGAACAAATGTCTCGTATTACACGACGAGATAAATAAAATAACTGAAATTCAGTCCGATAAATCACTGTTTTCTTTGAAAAGAATATAAACACTTTTATTTTTATCTCATTTAATTCAGCAGAGTTTACAGCCAATCCAACTCTATACACCAGGCTTGGGTAATTTATAGCTCTTTACATTTTTTAAAAAACTCTTTTGGGACTCGGCTAATGGGTAAGTGTCTTGTCACTGAAAGTTTGACATCGAATATAATAGTGAACAGATTTATGGACACAGGAGCCTAGTTTATCAGAACCTTGCCAGACAAGATAACCCCTTTTGTCCGTTCATTCTCCAGCAAAATTAGCCTTCTTTGGGACAAGGCTCAGTGTTGATATATCGACGTTTTTTTATAATAACATGTACACTTTTGAAGTATTTGTGTGAGAGGTTGTTTTTTATTGAACCCTAGGAAATATAGGATCAATGACTCTTTGGCAACAATGTGTGCTCAACGAACTCAATCAGATCGATGTATAATTCTTTACTATACAAGGTATCTGTCAATATATGGCTATAGAGCTACCAATAACCAAACCATCTACCATTTTGTGGGTAAAAATTGTGTTCTTTGCTTAATCAGATAACAATCTTAAACAGAGACTAAGTCTTAAAACTATATATTGGTTTTGACGTGAGTATGAACAAATGGTGCGACTCAGAGCTCATGGTGTTTACAGAAACACGCCTTCTGGAGTAATTACGATTGTCTCCAATGGCATTTTATAAGTGAAATAACCTTAAGTATGGCTTAAAACCCCAATCAAACAAATATATTTTATGTTCACAATAATCGTTTTCATGATTTGATAATACTCTTTTTGTAAGATTTATGATTAATTGAAAGTATATGTGTGGATATTGTATTGCTGTAAACAACTATCAACTGATCTTTAAGGAAAATAATTATGACAAATAAATCCGTGTATTGATAAGGCATTCTTTATCCTATAATAAATACAGTTTTAATGTGACCATTTTTAAAGCCTTCTCCCCATCAGCTTGAGACAGTACACATAAAACATACATATTATGCACGTTGCAATGTTTACCTGTATCTGGACACAAGGGCCTAGTTTATCAGAGTTTTATATCAACGACTGGACTACTTTCCTTGACTGCAGCAGTTTGATGAAAATCAAAGGAGGGCTTCAAGGCTTCATGGAGCAAATAGATCAAAGGGCTTCGAGATGTGCCACCATTCAAGCGGAGGCTGACAATACATACGAGGGTTTTTTAATTACCAAATCTATAGAACACGTTTCATGTTTTAAGGAAAGAATATATATATATTTTGTCGCGTTCTACTTTTTAAGGAATAATGTAATATATTTTTTTTGTTTAAATGCAAATTTATAGCTGGCCACCGAAACCACCATTATTTATCAATGTTAAGCTTAACGAAAAAAAAAAATAGATTCAAGGACACAAGAGCCTAGTCTTTCGGAACCTTGTAAAACTGTCAGCGCATTGTCAAGCTATAATATCATTCGTTAGAAAAACGCTCAAACTATATGTTTGAATCTTCTGGCTTTTTAATCACTTTGTTACTAATGAAATGTAAAACAAGACATAGATGTGAGTGTTTCTGCGGGTCTAAAACTCGATACAGTCCAAAAATGGTAAAACAAAATGTCTGTGGAACCGTTTTAGCTAGATCGACAAAGTAATCCAAGTAGAATCACAAAGTGTAAAAAAAAAAAAATGAAGTAAACTCCCAGGATTAAGTTCATTGTGACATTTCTACATTTCTAAATTCATTGAATACATCCAAGATGAGCCAATCAATTCACTAGCAGTGTCAAAAACTTCGACACGCCTTTGATCAATGGTTGAATGCAGTCAAGTTTTTACAGAGTTGTAAAATATGAACATATTACGCCAGAAAGCCTGGTAGATTACATTCAAGTAACTTCATATGCATGTCATATTCCTATTTTCAAATGTTATTTAATGTCTTGTACCAGGTGTTCGAAATCAAGATTATTTGTGAATAAGAGATTTAAAGAGCAAGTTGGTGATTAAAATAGAGCTTCAATTTTATCTTCCATATTTTTCTCCATTATTAGATGTAATAAACCGATGCGTAATTGTCTGCTAAAAAATTGGCCTCTCCACTTGCTTTTTGGTTCCTTTCTGTTATAAACCTTGGGGATTCAACTTTGAATGCGACACTCTAACTCCATCGAGTGGTGTTATGTATTGTAGAAGGTGCGCACGGATTGAGTTAACATTGTCTTAAACCACTCTACATGACTTGTACAGCTTTGCATTAATTCACCTCTGGGTTACTAATGGTTCTGTAACCCGAAACATTAATTAGCCATAATGGTTTAATATCACGGAATGAATGTAATCAGCGACAAACAAATTGAGACAGAGTAAGAAAATATAAGGTATTAGATGTCATGGTAAGTTGCCATGCTATTTGAAACGCGGCTTAAAAGAAGACTAACAAGCAATTATTGGTCAGTATTACTTTGTATTATTTCTTTGTGTACTATTTTGGTCCTATTAAAAAAAGTAATGTGAGAGTTTTTTTTCTTCAGATTAGCTTAGGTTTAAAATGTACTGTTCGAACATTTTTTCAGATTTTTACCTCAAACAACTGTTCAGGTATCAAGGCTATATGAGCTGTACACAAATTCATAAATTGTTTAATAACAAACATGACCAGTGCAAACAGATCCCTAAAAACAGCCAAACTGTTTAATGCTCCTGTGAAAAATGTTTCTTACAAAAAAGTGCATTAGTTTTCCTGTCTAGATATTATCACAAGTTGGGTGTAGACAATAATTAATGTACTCGGTATTGTATTCAAATATAAATAAACAGATTGTAAAATCAATATGTATGGATGGAGAATTTTATTATTTTGCAAAGCTTTTTTTCCCGTTTTAGTTTCGTTCATAAATATGTACAGGAAAATTGTATCTATTTGGGGATAGAAATTGCAAATCTGTCTAAAGTGGCAGCTTTATTTGAATCGCGAAAGGAAAAAACAATAGATTGAAAGCAGGGTCGTAGATATGAATAAATTTAATTACTTCAGATTTATAAGGGCTGTGATAACTTGCTCCAAAATTCTAAAGGTCATCTTCGATATGTTTACAGTAAGTTCAAATAAATAATAAGATAAAACTGTATGGATTCCAACTTATTCATTTATTTACGCAACGTTTCATAAGCCATAATCCATAAGACATAAGAATCGAGCCCGTGTGTTACGATGAACATCACTGGAGACCCCAGTGATATTCATCGTACTCATGAACACTGCCAACTTCTTCAGACAAGCGGTTCTGTACAAAACCGTCCAGTCGCACCTAGTCAGCTTGGTCTGACATTGGCTGAAAAAAAACGATAAAAATAAATGTAGAATACTATTAATAATTTTCAAACGAAGATAGCTAATATAAAATTATAATACATAACAAACTTATTGATGGTTCATACATCAGCAACTTCCTTCACACTCGCCCAATGAAGTTACGTCAATGTCTTCTCAGTGTGACGCGATTACATATCCATTTAAATCCCCAGCAGGTGTTTCGTTCACTCGATATATCCAATATAAGATACATCGTATATCCACAAGCAGACTGATAAACTTCCACACGGCTTTGCTCGACGATTGCGTACAGACAATGTTATGGTAGGGCAACATGTTACACCAGGAAATCTAGTACTTGTCCATCCAGATAACTTCATATGCATTACATCTGTCTCTTCAAATGTTATTTATTGTTTGGTACCAAGTGTTCGAAAGCAATATCATTTGTGAAAAGGAGATTTAATGAGAAAATTGGTGATTAAAATATATACTTTATTTTCCAAACTTTTCTCCAGGATTAGATGCTGCTTAATGCTTAATTTGCTGCTGGAGAAAAAAGAAAATAATATTGCAGTCTCCTACGAGACCTACACCAGCTGACTTTTTAATAGTTTTTTCGTTCTGTTATAAATCTCGCGGATTCAACTTTGTTGTATGAAACACCATGATCAAGTATAAACGTGCTTTATGCGAAACTTTGATTTGGTAGGTTTGTGTAATGTTTTGTAGACCAAAATGAGTAACAATTTTCTAAGACCGCTCTACAAGGCTTGTACAGCTTTGCATTAATTCATCAATTCATGAGTTACTAATGGTTCTGTAAACCGACACACGAATTACGCATAGTGGTTTTATATCACGGAATGAATGTAATCAGCGACAAACAAATTGAGACAGAGTAAGTATAAGATATCAGATTACTACACTCTTCAAAAAAAGAAACGCAAAACCCAAATATCAATGTAAATTCGATGGTATTCAAGGACGTGTAGATCAGCGGAAAACA
>JAVFBZ010040143.1:0-10665 GCA_032466195.1 Katharina tunicata
AAATAGGCTTCGTTGACGGCGGATGAATTCATTCACCCGAAATCGCTCAGAACGCGTCTCCGACGATCTAGGACCCCCCACACTCTTAATTTGCTTCCGCCGCCCCTGTAATACTAGTAGCCTCCTTTTAAAATAGAGAATTAAATCAGTCTTCTACCGTCGAGTCTTTGACACTAAGGTTTTGACTGGCCATCTTGTTGTTGCCTAGAAAGAGTTATCCCTCTTGGGTTTTTGTAGCGAGTAAGTTAACATGTGATTTGATGGTACTGATTTACTACTTTATCTATTTTTTCCTCCCTTTTACAGACTTCAGATTGATTCGGCCCTATTAAAACTTTTTTCTCTGTTTAATTTTTAGTAATTTGGTAGTAAAATTAAGACGATTTATTCGCCAGCGCACTTCTCTGCTGAATCATTACTAAAACAACAACAATGATGGGCCTGTCATTACATTAGAGAAAGGTACGAGACTATTTAAAGTATGGACTTGCCTGTGTTCCATTACTCGGAACTTACCGAAGCGAAAAATGGCGATGGAAATCCCCGAGAATTTGCGTCAAGTAAGTAAGTCTCATTGTATCAAATGGTCCATTGAAACACTTCGGCGACCGACCTTTATGTAATGTCTGGGCATTTTGAATATAGCCGTGATGGCCATAGCTAGGCCGCTAACCCCCTTGGCCTGACCAATCGACCTATGATACCATTTCACTTCTTTCAGGTGACTTGTTTCTCTTCTTGTACAGGTCATTTCAACCATTGAGCTTGCTTCCATGTTACAATGTAATGTTATAGTAAATAGTTCGATCTTATTTCTTTATTTTCTTTGCTGTTACCTGCTCTATGTGGATTTTTTTTGGTTCGGAATGCACTTGAAGTGATGCTCTAGGATAAATCTAATTACAAGATTTGCTGGCAGCGGTAAATATTCCGCAAATGGCAAAAACAAAATAGTCATTCATTACACACAGAAACTGACGGAAAGTACCAGAGATATGCGATTTGACCAAGATTGGAATAAGTCATTTTAAAATAGAGAATCAAATCATTCTTTCCACCGTCGAGTATTTGACTCTATGGTAACGACTGGCCATTTCGTTGTGCACCTAGGAAGAGTTATCCCTCTTTGCTGCTTATGGCGATTAAGTTTGTATGTTACAACGTGGTGTGCTTTACGATTTTATCTGGGGGGTTTTCTGCATTTACAGACTTCATATTGATGCGCTCCTATGGCAGCACTTTTTCTCTGTTTAATTTTAAATCAGTTGATAGTAAAATTTAGACGATTCCTTTACTGGCACACTTTTTTTGTGGAAACATTACTACGACAACAACAAAAATTGCTTGTCATTACATCAGTGCTGGTATTCTTCTCAATCTTGAGCAAGGTACGAGTCTACTTTACTACGGAAATAGGCTCTGTTAGTCTCGTTCACTTCTGCTTTACTTCCGGGTACATCTTCGAAACCGTGGAGCTTTGTTTTTATTAATGTTCTATCAGAATGTTTTTTTCTGTTGCTTTTGATTCAGTTATAGTGTAGGACGGGACAATTGTCTCATTTTTATCTTCACGTGTGATGTTATATCTAAAAAATAAAACAAAGTAGCATGCACCCGGAAGTGGAAGGAATCTCGTGAAATCTCTCTCATCACATGACTTAACTTACAGGCCCTATTCATTCTTGTTCAACATAGCCTATCTCCGGTACCTTCCGTCCCATCCGATTAGGCCTATCGGATTTTGTGTAATGACAGGCCATTGTTTATCCGATTAGTGTTATATTTACCGCTGCATACAATACTTGTATCGCATGTAGATACACGTATCCTATAGGACATTAAAGTCACATACGCACCCAAAATTCTGTATTTTGTGTTTTCACATTATCACATGAATTACAGATATTTTTATCAAAAAGTAAAAGTTAGAGGCATTCCGGTAATTCTATCCCCAGATTTAAAGGTAAAAATAGTTTAAAATCAACAAAAACCTGAAAACTCTGTCAGAAATTTAAATTGGAAATGTGTCAATCTGCTGTCACATCTCAGACAAACTTTGATGTACCGACGTCACTCTCAGTCAACCATGTTAGCCACACCCCTCACAAAGTTCAAAATGTTGGCTCGTTACAAACACGGTCATTCACCGCGGCTGGATCAAAGCCTTTGTAAGCAAATATGACCAGCACTCTTTCCGATAAATTCGAATAACTGCTAGATTTCTCCTGGTCCGTACAAGCTTTGTACCCAATAAATAGTTTTTATTTTAACGTGACTGTTTTAAATTTTGAAACATCAAATCTTGTGAAATCAAGGCAAACGGAATAAATTGAAAAATCCTTTAAGTTCATTTCGCGCCAATACAAAACTATTTAGCATAACATTAGGTCGAAATGACCAATGCAACAAGAGAATCATCTCACGTGAAAGAGTTTAAATCTTCGATCAATCAGGACAAGCGTCAGTAGCTTCGCTGTGACGTTTACAGTTATATTCAATACATACAAGGTCCGCCACTGAAGTGAATCAATGGACTGTTTTATACAAATGGCACTATCAGAGTGCACTCGGAACTTACCAATTAGGTTAACGGGAATCCCGGAGAATTTGCGACATGTGTCAACAGGGCGCGACGCGAAAGTCGCGAGGCACGATAATGAGTGTGGCGTCATGGATATTTAATTTTATACTCCATGTTGTTCTGAGTGTTATGGTTTAAAATATTTTCCGCTGGACAATTTATATTGAATTAAATTTGTTTAATCACCATGATATATGAGAAGAAAATAGTTTAACAGTATACAAAGAAAGGATGTTATATAATAATAACATGTATGTTTATATATCTAGAGAAAGAAAGATATACCTGTAAATGACGGAAATAAAACCCGGTATAGTGCTTGTCGTATCCCAATCGGCAAAACAGTGCGTGATTTCTCGTTATTTGGCTGTCATCACTTAGCTCGGCCGTGTTAGGTGTATGAATATGTATCAAAATGGTACATTTTGTTCGCCGGAAGCCTATTACCGCTGTATGGACAAAGAACACGTAAGAAAACATAGGGTAATGGAGCAAATTTTACATGGCTTTAGATGCACTATATTCAGTTTAGGAGTAAATTATGTTCTGAATGTAAACCAATTGGAAACTGTGGCATCTGTCTACATTGGCAGTTTGACCCACAGGCTGTAAAACAAGTTCCGGCCAAAATGGCGATGATCGTGTCACGTCCGAGATGATGTGCGCAGTACATTCGATGGCTTCCGAGTGTGTTGTTTGCCGAAATTGATGTTTCGGTAAGTAGCTGGGGCAAACATACACAAAGACATAGTAACATGATTTTTTTCTCTCAAAATAACGTATTTACAGGGATATATCATAATGTACAGAACAACGAACACATAGGTTTTATATTAATACTTTTAAACATACAACACGAATAATAAACAATTTGCAGCAATCAGTGCGTATATTATGTTAGCATAAATGCACCATGTTATGTAATCCAACCAAAAAAATACAAGACAGGACAGTGCTTTATTTATTTTAGGTTTGTGTGATGCATAAATAATTGCGAAGTCGCGATTTGAACAGTAATGTTGAATTGATGGATTTCATATGAGATGGTAATGAATTCCAGAAACGAGCACCTTTCTCTGTGACTGTATGAGACATGAATCGTGTGTGATGAAATGTTACATAAATGTTATAGTCCATATGACGAGTGCATATTTATGTACTTCCGGGACAAACAAAAAATGAGTTCGTAACTGCAGGGAGTGATGCATAAGGACGAAATAGAATCCTGTGGATGAATTGAGTTGTGAGATATTTATTAATGTCTTCAAGATGAAGAATACTGAGAGCGGTGAATAATGTCTGCATAGGTGTGGGCTAAACGAGGTACTTGGCAGATGATTCGGATAAGACGTCTTCGTAGAATATACAAAGAAGACAGGTGAGATGAAAAAGTGCTTCCCCCAAACAACAGTGCAGTAGGAAACGTAAGAATAGAAAAGAGACTTATATAATATTACACATGTTTTTCTAGTTATTAGATTACGGGTGTTGTTAATGACGCCTATTAAATGTCCTGGCCTGTTTTGAGCGATGGTATTTAATGTGAGCTTGCCAATTAAGTTCGTCGTTGAAGTATATTCCTAGAAATTTAAATGTTTGTACCGTTTCTAATGGAACATTATCGATTTTTGATAATTGGTATTTCTTTGGATGACGATTTATTTGATTTGATGAACAAGCATTTGGATTTCAAGATATTTAAGAATAGTTTATTGCTGCAAAACCATTCATTCAGCTTAGCCAACTGACCATTAATGGTTTTAGTTAGGTCAGGGCTTGAGTAGGTCATACTGGTGTCATCAGCATATGGAGTGAAATGTTTAATGTTGGTTAAGTTAACAATGTCATTAATGTAAATGAGAAAAAAAAATGGGCCATAAACTCGGGCCTTGTGAGATTCCACAAGAGAAGAAGGGGCCGAGTATTTACCCCTATAGGCAACTGTCTGTTTCCGGTCTGACAGGTAACTCTTAAACCAATTGTTTGTTACCTGTTTGTTTATAGTGATCAAGCATTTCAATGTAGAACATTATGTTTAACTGTATACAAAACCTCGCTCAGATCAAGGAATACGATTACACTAAATTGTTTGATTTCTTCAGCAACAGCTAATTGTGATTTGGACGAAATCCGGATTGGTTTGGGCTTATTATATTTATTGTTTCTAAATAACTAATCATGCGGTTTTCAAGAACTTTTTCCAATATTTTTCTTAGGCTGGGAAGAACTGATATTGGCCTGTAATTTGCTGTAATATTTGGATCGCCATTTTTAAAAAACTAATATGACTTTAGCATAACTTGGGAAAACTCCAATAGAAAGCAAAGTGGAGCTAGGATGTCATTCAATAATAGTTTTATCACAGACGTTCGGATTCCGTGGATACCAGCAGATGTATTTTTGAGAGCAAGCACCACTGATAAGAATTTCTCTTCGCTTACAGGGTAGAGAGAGAAGTTATTGTGGTATTCCTTTCCCGTATAGCTGGTGAAATCTGTCGCAAGGTTTTCGATTAAAAAGTATTAATAGCACGAATTTTCCATACCACTTTCTTCAGTCAATTTAATGCCGATTTCATTGATAGATGCTGACCAAATAAAAGTTTTCTGTCATCCAGTTCAATTGTTAATAAGCTTCCATGTTTCTTTTTTGTTGCCGCCATGCTGTGTTAACGGTCTGTCAAAGAAGTGATTTTTGGCCACACTGAGTGAATGGTTTAATTTATTACGATAAGATTTATATTTATCGTGATCGGGGTATTGTCTTAATTTTAACCAAATCCGATAGAAAACATAATTTTTGGATTACTGATCGGGGTAAGGCATATGTAACCCAAGGCTTTTTAGTTTTCGTTTGATACTGCTTTTGTTTCAGGGGAAAGCACTTGGTAGGCGGAGTTGAAATAATCAGTTGCAGAGTCTTTGTCCGTTTTCAGGTATAATTCCGTCCAGTCTGAAAACTGAAGTTTAGTTTTAAATAATTATTTGGTGGTTTGGTTAATTTGGCCAAAGTAACACACCGATTTGTACCTCATGCCAGCTTTACTAAGGTAAAAAAACTCGGAAAATGGTCGAAAAGTTCTGTGAGAAGTATACCTGCGGTGACGTCATCATTGTGGAAGTTAGTGAAAATGTTATCAATAAGAGTGGCAGTATTGGCATTTACTCATTTAGTGGGATTGCAGATTTGTGGAAAGAAATGAGCTGATGTAAGAATTTCGTAAAAAGTTTTAATTTGGGAATGAGAATTTAACTCTTATCTCAAAAAAAAAAATATTTGTTCTTTCCGGGTTTTAACAATAGAATGACATCTATGATGAAGTTGTTAAATACTCAACACATCCACTATATGGGGGTCTGGATATTAACCTTACGTATTTGCGGCGCTATTCATTTTGATATCTACAAATAAAGCCTCATTCACCATTTCATCAATTCTCGCGAGGTCGTGTCTTATCACACATGCACTAATATATATTGTTATCAGGTACTTTTAATTCCAATGGAATTCTAGTTCAACTTCGTCTATCTCCGGAACCGTCCGTCACCTCCGATTATCGGCTTATATAGTGTAATGACAGGTCATTTTTTAGCCCATTATCAGTATATTTACCGCTGTAGGCAATACTTGTGTCGCATGTAGATAAACGTCAAGTGCATTCCGCGCCAATACAAATCGACATAGAGCAGGCAACAGCAAAGAAAACAAAGAAATAAAAAAGAACTATTTAACAGAATGTCAGGCCGAAATGACCAATGCAACAAGAGCCTCAAGTCACGTGAAAGAGTTTACATTTCTTCATAGGTCGATTAATCAGGTCCAGCAGCCTCTCTATGACGTTCACAACTATTTTCAAAATGGGGGGGGGGGGGGGGAGGGGCAGCAATGTCTTTTATGAGCTGTTTCTCGTGCAAATCGTGGTGATAAGAGTCAATGATACACCGTGACTTGCAGTAGAGCATTGGTACCTAAACAAATTCCGGAATAGGTTTTTGGTTTGTTTGATTGGTGTTTAACGTCGTACTTAAAGGTATTTCATTTATATGACGACGGATTCTCCACTTCTTAATCTGCTCTACTCAATACGGCGGAAAACCGGGAGGAAACCCATAGTTTCTAATAACTTAGAACTGCATGCTCCATCAATACTAATTTCCATTTCCCGGGAGGAAACCTCGTAAAAACTGCCCCCGCGATTGCCGAAGCCACCTCATGTGACTCCCTCATATACCTCAGGTCCACTGGGAGGCTTGAACCCGTGCAGTACATAGAAGGAGGATCTGCAGCCGGAATAGGTTCGATCCCCTTATAAAGGGGTATAAAAGGGAAATTTTCAGGTGGCTGCGGAGTACGCGGGGTGGTTTTTACGAGGTTTTTTTCCGGTTTCCCACCATACACCGGCAACGCAAATTAATACTTTCAGTCGTCCTATAGGTGAAATAGTCTTGATTACGACGTTAAACACCAATCAAACAAAAAAAACAAAACCTAAACAAATTGAACAAGTCTGTCACATTCTGCTGATTGGTGGTATATAATACAGGGGGTCGATTTTCGCATACAATAAAGGAAAACAAAATTGGACAAGAAAGAATCACTGTACAAAAGATACGGCGCATTATGCTGTTTTAGTGCCATGCGTCGCTAACGAAATCCTATTACAAAACATATCACAAGGCTTGTCTCATACTTGTGTCAGTGACCGGAAAACTGCCATAAAGCCACAAAACTGACAGATTATTCAATCAACAATTTAAAAAACTTGCTAAATTTTAAACATTTGGTTTAGAAGTTTTTAGACGAGAAGTTGGGTTTGGAATAGTCAAAACCCGAGAGTTTATTGCTTTAATCAGAGTTCGTATAAAAGAGATTTCGCGCCCATCTAGGCCTACCTATCATTTCCCTCTTGAGAAACACACTTTTTTCTCCTGTTCAAAACATTTGATGATATAGTCACGCATCAGATTTTTCTTGGCTCGATCCTCTGGGATTAAATCATCTGTAATAAAAATAGGGCTATCCTTCAAAGCTAATTTAGACACTGTTATTAATTTTTGGGCCTGTTGCTCAAAGCGGTGTTACTTTAAGCCATAGTTGTACGACGTCAAGTCATAATGTGCTTTCTTTGTGACTTCACAAACTTAAACCTGTATTATGTTTTGAGCAACCCAACCCTGGCCGATATAAGCAGTATATCCTGCTTACCCTGCGGGCATTTTCGTTGATGAATAATTTCTGAGGTAAGTTTTTTCTTTTATAAGTATTTATATTATATAAATTGGTTGGACTCCGAATCATTTGCCAAATTGGTCTTGCTTTGCTTTTTTTTTATCTTATTATTTTGGTACTGTACTACTATAATATTACTCGTTCCTTTCGGCATGGTTTCTTGCTTCAAGCTCTCTGTTTGAATGCGGATGAGTCTACACGGTAACTGCAATGCACAGGTTATGTTAACAAAACTTAAACCTGTATTATGTTTTGAGCAACCCAACCCTGGCCGATATAAGCAGTATATCCTGCTTACCCTGCGAGCATTTTCGTTGATGAATATTATCTGAGGTAAGTTTTTTCTTTTATAAGTATTTATATTATATAAATTGGTTGGACTCCGAATCATTTGCCAAATTGGTCTTGCTTTGCTTTTTTTTTATCTTATTATTTTGGTACTGTACTACTATAATATTACTCGTTCCTTTCGGCATGGTTTCTTGCTTCAAGCTCTCTGTTTGAATGCGGATGAGTCTACACGGTAACTGCAATGCACAGGTTATGTTAACACGGCATATTGTACGCTATCTTATAACATTCTGTTGTATAGTTAGTTACACTGCACTATGATCTCGGGTGCATCTACATCTAGGCCCGGCATACTTACCTACATTTTATTTTATCTGTATTATATTTTATTATCTATATATATATTTGAATTAGTGCCGGCCCAGGAGCAGTCTTCGGGTATTCGCTATGGAGGCCTGTCCAAAGTTTGTTTCTGGGCATTCTATTTTATAATAATTGTCGCTCCCCAAGTGCAACGTTATATTTGGTCTGCTGGAGTATATGCTCCAGACGGCAATATCACAATCACATAGCACTGAACAGATTCAGCTGGCGTTGCTGCTCAACATAAATGGTTTGTAAAATGGACTCACTAGAGGCTACCGTTCCAAACGGGACCTCAAATTCATAAAGTGCGAATTGCTACGGTACATCAAGATTTTTCTACTTGCTCTACCGTAGCAAAAATCGTGTATGTGGGAAAGGGCTTTAAATAGAAGAGAGCGTTCAGTTTCCCCTAAGTTCGGTCAAACTATACTGGCTCCCACCATTAGCGATTTACGTACAGCTTGTAAAAGAATAGAGTACTAAATGCGTAAACCTGTTTCTCAATAAAAGATTTACCTCGAATTTCCATAATTCATGCCAACTAAAGATGAGAGTCCGACAGAGAACACGAGTAAGGCACTTACGGATCCGGTCTAACGGTCTCAAAGACTGACGTTACGTGATATTTAACAGTGCGATTTAGATGTTCAACCACTTTACGCTCGTGAACTTGCTTGAAAACTCCATCCAATGGCGGTGGCTCGTCCGTGCCATCGTAATCGTTCAAGCCCATGTCGATAACATGATTATATCAATACCAGCTAGGGAAGGTAACAAAAATAAGCGATTGAGATAATAAGAACGATGATCGATAATGAAGATGAGCCTATGGTTAGCAATTAGTATAAAGACGGATTAATGCAGTCAAAAGTATGGTAGCCTACATTGTCGTCTACCCCTTAACTAAACTCACATTCTAAAAAAACTATTCTTAAACTAACCACCTTTTCTAAAATTAAACTTTTATTAAACTAACCACCCATTCTAAAAACAAACTATTTTTCATATGGTGGTAGATCATACGTTCTATACCAGCATCTTAAAGATGTGCGTAGTACATTCGATGACTTCCGAGCGATATTTAGATCGGTCTACTTGCGCTTTCGATGAACGCTGAATTTCGGCGATTGACGTATGCATTCAATGTACAGTTGGCGTTGGCGGTCCCCCTTCAAAATGGCACGGACGATGTATCTATTTTCTCTGGCATTTAAATGTAGGCAACTTGGTTTGGAGTACGTTATATATTAAAGAAAAGAGGCATGGGATGGTATGGGATCTGATCCTGAAGTTTTACTGGTTGGTTTCTAATGAAGGGCTAAAGATGAGAGTAAGACACGTACGGATCCGGTCTAACGGTCTTAAAGACGGACGTTAAGTGATATTTACCAGTGCGATTTAGAAGTTCTACCACTTTAAGTTAAAGCTCATGTCGATAACATGATAATATCAATACGAGCTAGGGAAGGTAACAAAAATAAGTGATTGAGATTATAAGAACTACGATCAACGATGAAGATGAGCCAATGGTTAGCAATTAGTATAAAGACGGATTAACGCAGTATGGTACATTGTCGTCTACCCCTTAACTAAACTCACATTCTAAATTAAACTATTCTTAAAGTCGCATACGCACCCAACATTTGGATTTTTCAACTAATTCTGTTTGCCTTGATTTTTACAAAATGTGATGTTTGTTCAAAAATTAAAACAGTCACGTTAAAATAAAAAATTATTCATCGGGTACAAAACTTGTAAGGACCAGGAGAAATCTAGCAGATATTCGAATTTAACGGAAAGAAGGCTGGCCATATTTACTCACAATGACTTTGATCCAGCCGAGGTGAACGACCTTGTTTGTAACGAGCCAACATTTTGAACCTTGTAAGGGGTGTGGCTAACATGGTTGACTAAGAGTGACGTCGGTACATCAAAGTGTGTCTGAGCTGTGACACCAGATTGGCTCATTTTCAATTCAAAATTCTGACAGAAGTTTCAGATTTGTTTAATTTTACCAGGCTTTTAAGCTACCTTTACCTTCAAATCTGGGGATAGAATTGACGGAATACCTCAAACTTTTACTTTTTGATGATAATATGTAACGAATTATTTTCCCTCGAAAGTTGATTCTTAGGAGTATTCGTCAGTGAAGTAATTTAACACGGGAACTTGTAGGACTCAGTTCAATGGGATTTTTA
>JAVFBZ010040154.1:0-10665 GCA_032466195.1 Katharina tunicata
GGTTTCTTGTAATAAACACACATCACTTTTATCACATAGAGACCGTATTTCGGTGACTGACGGTTTCAGCGATCGACAATTATATGTTGTTATTCGTAAAGTCATTAAGAGTTATTTATTTATCTTGAAGGTGGTTTATACTTCTGACCATCTTTATTAGCAATTCATGTCATCGTTAATGAAGGTTCATGGAAATTTGGAAAAGCATTGTTAATATCAATCACAACCATACGCTCTTATTAATAATACTTAATACTGACATACTACCATATGCTCGTAAAAAGATGTTGGATTAACAGAGGCGGAACAATATCGAATTTTTAGATGCTACGTCGTAACGTACGCCTACGTCCGATTCCCAAAATAGTCTAAACTTTTTTTAATTGCTCTTCTGAAAATAAAAGTTAATCCCAGAGGTTAAACCCAATGCTTCAAGAGTAGTGTGTAAGACAAACAACACATTTAGGAAAACTATAACGCCTACACAACTGGAAGAGTGTTGCCAGTGAGTTTTTAATATAATTTTACCGATATTTTCAAGTCCTGGAACCAATGTATAGAAATGACCATCGACCATTACAAATGAGAGCTTTTAAATTATTTATTTTTTCTATTTATTTATTTTATATAATTTTATTCCCAACGCAGTAATAGTGATAAGAAAAGTGCCAAGCTAACCAAGGAAACATACTAAGTGGTAGGAGGTTTGGTAAACTATAGGTGCAGGCCTGATGCTAGCATTGCCAAATAGCCCTAGCTGTGCTACATTGACAATTTAACGGTACATTATTTCAGGCATCAATTGTATGACAGTCTACACTGTACATATACAAATACGTAAAACATACCACTAAAAATATAATCCCGGTACAATGCTAAACAGCTATACCCACACAGCATTTAAATATTGAGAGGATTTTGGAGTAACAGTCTCAGTGTTTTTTCTGTAATGCTTTCACATTCATGACTCATTAATGAGCGTCTTACGGAATCAAAAATGAAAGTAATAATCATTGGTTAGTACCGTGTAAGAGTCAGACATCAGGGAAAATGGTCTTACAAATTTAAACGTTCTTTAGACATGTGGACAAAAATAAAGCCCGCAAAGGTGATCAAACGAAGCCTCTGGTTGACGGTGCTTATACTCAGCCAAACGGTTTATTCAGGACGGATCTTCGCTAACAAAGGGTTTTATTCCGAGCTATCTACTCTTCATTACATCCCTTGGCGGATCAAGCGTACAAAAGAAGAATGTACAGCCGCGCCCTCTGTAGATTGAAGTGATCAAGGTTCGAGTAAACTCCCCATGTTAAAATTACATTCAACCTACCAGATTGCGTTTATAGTGTAGCCGAATATGTGGGTAACTTTAACGACCTCGGTATTAGGTTTCTATCGATTTAGGAATATGGCCGCACAACCCCTTCGCCGTAAATCGTTAGATACATCATTGTTTCCGTAAACCCAATTTGCTTAAAAGAATTGAGTAGGATACCATTTCCACTATTAACGAGAGAAAAATAACGCTATGAAAGGACTAAAAATTCTACCCTATACATAATAGACATTGGTGGAATGAGATATATTGAAGCTTGTATGGAACATAAATTTCTTTTCCGACACCAATACCAATAATGTGGGCAGAAATACTTCTGTAATTTAGAATAACATTAGATTTTATGGATGACAACTTCTGGCATATTTCCGACCTTTTTGAAGCAATAATTACAAATCTCAACTGAGTCTTTATAATCATTGCCGTGTAACTATGGAAAGCGATCTTAATAACTAGACTGCAAAGTTGCACAGGTAATATACCTGAAGTTGTCATATATGAAATCTGAGTTTCTCGAAGAGATTCGTTTGTATTAACTGTACGTGTTTATGAACTAAAAGCAGAAAAAGACACCGTATAATAAAAGCGACTAACAGCTATGGACGAAGAGGGGAATTTATTATCTAGCTCGATTAAACTAATTGAAAATGGCCAATGGCCTCCAGTCGTATAAGGATGCAGCTTTTATGTTCATTTTTCCGGTTGAGCTAAATCCGCATCAATAGGGAATAATACTATCCTCGTGCGAATATCTTGACATGGGATTCTCAAAGGTGGATTACACAGGAATCAATACATAAATTAGTTAGTTTATTTCGGATGATATTTTGAAGTGGCAAAGTACGTTAGTCCTCTTTATGGATGTTGATAGACATATATGTTAATGGGCCTATTTGGTAAATATGAGAAAAGTTTATCATAAAAATGCAACATTATAACAGAAAACATAGACTGTTTGATTGTGTTTGTTTTACGCCGTTCTTAATGTTATTTCACTCTTTGACGGCGTGCCGGAGGGGGGGGGGGGTGATTGTGTGGGAGCCTCCTGTGATCTGGTGCTCTATGAGCTAATGGGCATCAAGAAGCCGATTTGTTGAGGTGTCCTGCATTCGTTCTGTAAATGTAGTATGGGGTCTCCTGAGTTGCCAGCGTCGTTTATGGTCGTTTATGGTCGTTTACATCACCGATTGGGCTGGCACGCCGTCTAATCATTGAAATAAACTAAAGTACGGGTTTAAACCCTAATCAATCAATGGAAAATGTGGAAATTGTACCTTCAATTACATGCAGTGCAAATCCCCAACAATTTTCTGGAAATCTTGGTTTACACACTATAAAGCCTTTCTGCTATTTAACTGTTCATCTAAATTTAGTACCGCAGTGGAGGCAGCCATCTCGATATTTAATATTATTGTAATTGTTGACGTGTCTCAACAGGATTCCGTGACAAACGGCAACGATAGCAGATTGGGAAAGGATACCATTGATCAAATCGGTATTTCAATTCGATCGTCGATTGACAATTTTATTGTCAGAGAAAGATTCGCAGCCTTTACCTGGATACAAATTTATGGTGGTTTTGCCAGGAGCCTCTGTAGCTCAGTTGGTTAGAGCACACAACCTGCTGGCCAGAGTCGCCGGTTTGAACCCCGGTGGAGGCAGGCACAGCATTCTGTGTCTACATTTTAAGAAAATATATATAGTGTACATTATTCTTCCACTTAACAAATTTTAATATTGACGATGTTCAATCTGACTTAAAATCAATTCCAACCTTCCCATATGTAGTGTCATAAACGATTTAAACCTGATTTTTTATTGAGATTTTACCAATTAGATTGTAAACAAATACTCGTGTATTGTACCAATTAATGTCTTAAACATTATTCAAATTTTCGTCTTCATTTTGGCTCACTGTATAAGACTTCTGAAAAAGTCCATGTCGTATCATATTTTATTTTAGAATAAGCCCCTTCTTGTACCTCCATTTAACATTTAAGTCTTTTGTGAAATAATAATGTCTTCTGTTAAACTATTTATTCTATATTTATCTTGTTTCAAATACACCAATTTATGTTTGATAAAACTTCATTTCAGAAAGGTAAAGAATGGCTTGATGTGCAAGGTATTGCCGGTGGCCATGGAGATGTGAGGTGGCTTGTATGAGGTTTCCTCCCATTGTTCATCATAGCAAATCACATGCTATTTATCGCATTATTATGATAGAACTGAACTGAAATATGAGCAATAATACCAAGAAGCTAGTGACTAAATATGTAAAATGAACAATACTATTGTTGTAACTTCTTAAATCCAGTCTTATGGAAGCTCTTGAGGATCACACAATCCTCTAAAGTAATGTCACAGTCACTGTTTTTAATACGGTGGAAAATATGCTAAAGAATCTGCACCATCTCAATCTCAACTGAGTGCTGAGAAAAGGCAAAGCGACATTCAACTAACAAGGAAAAGGGAGATCTACTGGTTTGATCATTTGGATAAATTGAAAACAGATCGATGTCGATGGCCAATCAAAGTTCTCCTCCTGTCATTTCAAAGCAAGGTCTTTGGTTCATTGTTGTTCTAATATCAAATGCTATCCTTCGATAACAAATATCTTGACATGGTACTTTCAAAGGTGAATAATGCTTTAGCAGATTCAAGAAAAATTAGCAACCATTGTTCGTCTCGATGGTATAGGTTCAAGTGTCTAAGTACGTCAGTCTATAACGTGGATATTTATACGGAGAGGTTTAACTAAAATAGAAAGAAATTACTCTGACTACGTTATATAAAGCTGTAGCTGCATATTATGAACTTTCGGAGTTCTCTGTCCCCATCAACAGACACAATGCACGTACACAAATAAGGAAAAATGACATTAATATATTTTTGTATAAATGTAGAGAATGAAAATTTTGCTTGCCTCCACCGGGATTCGAACTAGGGTCTTTGGCTATCAGGGCCAACGCTCTAAATGTCGTTTATATAAATAGTGATGTTAAGTTTGTGTTCAGCTCGCATATATCGCTTATTTTCGCTTATCCTCGCTTATTTCAGAAACAGCACAGTCACAAAACCTTCCATTACGTGTTAGGATTCAAGCAGCTGTCTAAGCAGTTTGTTGCTGACGGTTCAGTAGTCCACCACACAACTGGCAAACAGTCCCCGCCATACATTGTAGCAACTATTTAATGGAATGTAATGTTGCGCCTATATGGAGTTGCCACCTTAGTTACAGATTACGAATACCCTGACACACATATAACTTGCTATCTAGGTCTATTTGTTCTGGAAGTGTGGTATTTTGTGCAAATTAAAGGACACACAAATCCATAGCAATTTCCTTTTTAAAGCTAACACTCGACAGAATCAGGTACAGTTATGCCATTTAATACTTTTTCAATTTAGAATTACAGGCAAGACAGCCGCCTACATATTTAGAATGGTGGTAATCGTTGGTGTGTTTGTCCCAACAGTATTTCGTGACTAACAGCAATAAATACCTGATTAAGGAAGGCTATACCATTCATCATATTGGCCTGAAACATCAAGGTGACCGTATTCCTTATCACGTAAGCAATTTAAAGGACAATAAACCTCATCCCTGATCATTTAGAAGATGTATTCCTCGTTTGCTATCAACGTGATTGTCAGTTTTATTTGAGTCATGTGCCAACGATCAGTCTTTAAACGTTCGCATGTTTTAAAGCCAGTAATATTAAACGTTACTTGTGATGGGTTAATTGTACGTCATGGTTTGTAATGTTCCCTCGCGTTTGACCAATATGGGTAAAGAGTGAAGATAGTATTGTTTGACGTCATCATGGTTAACACTAAATTCTCCTCTACTGTGATGACGATTATAATCCTTTTACCAATTGGAAGTTTATTACAAGTCACTGCTAACACAATGTGCCGATTTGAAATGTCAACTTTTCAGTGTACGAGAGGCTTCCATTTTACTGTTTAAAATCTCTCAAATCTATTGGTTTATATAAATAGCAAATACTTAGTGTAAGGAATTGAGTACATACATATTAGGGGTAAAAGCTAAATTAGTTTGAAAGATTGATAATAAAATTAGAGAGGTAAACTTTAAAGTAGATTTCTACTTTTAAATACGTTCCCAAAAATTCCCCGTTTACCTCGATGTGTATTTAAACAGAACTAAGGTTATACATTGTTTTATATATTAAATAAATCAACACGACATTCTGAACTTCTCTAGGAGTTTCACACAAGGCCTTTGGGGAGCAAAAACTTGACGCTACATTTCCAACATTCTGCAATTTTGGCAATTTGTATATTTTTTATTAAAGATGTTTAGACGGTTATGTGAGTTTAACAAAACTAATTTGCTTGAGAAGTCAAAGAAATAGACATAGTCGTTGTGCCAGTAACGGTACAGAAGTTTAAATTCATTTAGTTGTGTGTTGGTTAGTACAACAACTACTACTAAATGCCGTTGAATGGAGTGAGTTTCTTTCCAGTTGTTAATTGACTCGTGATTATTAAAACAAATCAGTTGTTATTATTACTCCTGCGTCTTAGAATCGGACTATCGTTTTATAGGTATTTATCCTTGGACACTCTTTACAAGTCCATGCTTGATTATAATAATAGGCAGGGTTATGTGGATACAATGTAACCGTAAAGTGGATCTTGCCCACCTGAATCCCATGTGCCTCTTTCGAAGGCGTCACGCTCATACTAAAATAGCCTCGTACCGATGTCGAGATTGAGAAAAAATACCAACACTAATTCTGGTTGCTGTCGAAGAAATGTTTCCGCAAAAAGTGCGCAGACGAATAAATCCTCAAAATTTTACGACAAACGCATTTAAACTCAAACATAGAAAAAATAGCTGTAACATGACTGAGTCAATTTGAAGTCTGTAAAAAGCAGCAAAAAAACAGTTGCTCTAAGCAGTATTAAAACTAAACAAACATAGATTACATGACGTCACGCAGTGTTGAAGGCCTATTTCAAATAACGCTTTTAGTGATTTTAATTTGGTATTAGCGTCTAATACTGCTTAATATTGCCTTAAACATCCTGCTCCAAACATTAAAGACTAAAGTAATTATTATTCTTTCACTGCTTAGCATCCTTTTGTATTTTTTCTGGAACGATAATTTATATTTCCTACACTTTTCTGTCAAAATTGCAAAACAGGCGTCTTTCTAATGCATATGTTAGGGATTAGTGAAGAGTGAAGAATTAGAAACAGGTCTGTAATGGTTTCTGAATTTTTAAAAGCTGTTTCACAAAAAAACAAAAAACGATTCTATAAAAATATTTCACTGTACCGGTACAGATGGTATTAAGTGAAGAAGATGAAGTAAACGAGAGACAACCTTGGAAATAGATACCTTCCACTTCAAAATAAAATATATTTATTTTAAACACCTGTATCCACTGCTAACCTGCATACCAGCGTATATATAATGAAAGTCATCATTTAAAATACATGACACAATATCAGTTTCAATTTCAAGAAATGTCTCATATGTAGCCTAACAGGTATCCATCACGTATGCCATACAAATGTAACATAGCAACTGTGGCTTTATTGCCTTACGTGTATTATATATCAGTTTTCATTCGCCAAAGCTAACGTTTATATAGAAATAATTTATTTATATCCAACATGGTCAATAGATTGCATGAAGTTTTATTATTAATAAAGCGAAAAGGCGCTGAAGGTCAACTACAGGTACTTCGGCACCAGATGACGGCACTTAATAGCCAATTACAGTCGGAAGGATTAAGGCTAAGTAAACTGTCGATCTTAACAAAATTTCATAAAAAAAAGCGAACACTTAGTTTACCTAACGAATAAAGGTCAAAGTACACTTGGCAGAAAATGTCCAACATTTCGGTAACAATGATTAAACCAAAATCCACACAACGAAAAACGGTTCCCAAAATAATAAAAATGGCATCAACAAATATTTTCATGATGAATTGAAACTACGTCTGCGAAACACCATACTAAGTTGGTGGTGAAAGAAACTAGTAATCTGTCTTTTTTGTAAACTACACTGCAACCTAGGCAGTCAGAGATACTGAATCTCAGATTCTCTCAGCTGTAGACAAGTCCTGGTCTTCTCCTGTGGTTAAAACGCCACGACCCTCAGATAGATGTAGGGGTCCGTTAGGTGATTAGATTTGTTACATTTTTGACAATCATATAAACATATATATTACAATATTTACCTTACAAAAGCATCCGGACGCGGTCAGGCTGAACTGATGCTATAGTTCATTATTTCTATTATTCAGTCGAGTTTCGACACCAAGGCAAAAAAAACTTCGAAACTCTATCTGTGCGTTTTAATTAGCGTAATCTTTTTATTTTTCCCTTAACATTTATATTTTGTCGATACAGTTATTTACGCCTTCTGAATGTTTTCCTTTCCGGAAATGAACGCATGTAATTCTATTCCCTATTTGAGACTTTCACTTAAGTATTAGGAACAATGTCCAGATTTTGACATAGTTTAGAATAGCCTAACATATTAGGGATATTCAACTTCTGGTATATTCTACATGTGCCAGAATATCTTGTGTTATTCTAAGTGTCTTGACGTTTCTAAAGGAAGATATTTGACGTAGCTTGTTGCCAGTGAGCCGAGGGTTGTTTTCAACTCCCCATACGCCCTCATATCAGTGAAATAACCTTCAGTATGGTGTAAAACGCCAATCAAAATAACAAATAAACAAACTCTGACACCTGCACATTACTTACAAGTTACCCACTAATGTGAGATAAATAAACCGAAGACCAATATGCTTAACCCGTCTACAAATGGAAGTGGTCTTCGAACAGGTATATAATCATAAGAATGAATTCAAAGCGTTATATATTATCATTTCTGCTTTGCTGTTATTTGCGCTCTTCTCGGTAGGTGAAATCGATATAACACACTTTTAAAGTAATGATCTTATAACCTATTAAATTCTCATAATAATAGGTCTACTAACTACTAACTAATGTAATTGACCGAAAACCGCTGGGAAACGAGACAATAATTTACGCGCTGAAACAATTTACTCGGTTAACACACATTTTAGTGGCATATAGCATATAGACAATGTTGAGCAACACTGATATTGACTCAAACATTGCAATAGTGGGATATGTTTAGACTGTTAGAATAATTAATTAATCACCATTAATATACCCATTTAACCTACTAGAATAATACCTTTTGTGCTCGATTGATCCTACGAGATAGTACATTCTTAGATAATTCTAAACTGCCCTATTCGTCATTTAAATGGCTCTTGACCGCTAAAACAACGGGACATTTCCAGCATGTTTAATCTTCAAGGAGCTATTACATTCTACCGTCTTTGTATATTTTAAGTCGAAGAAAAGAACAAAAGACAGTTTATCGGAACTGTAAAGCGGCTTCGTCTATAGAAATGTTTATAACGTCTTATTTTTATTAGATAGACAGATCTCCTATTAAAGCTCTTTGGCGATTTATTTCAGTTCTATGCCATTCACTTACTGAGGATATCAAGTGGAATGCTCTGTAGTGTCTTGGTATTTGAATTCATCGGGAAGCAGTTGCGTAGATTCTGCCAATTACCAAATGTGAGGTACTTCTGAAGAAGTACGATTGTTATATGAACCAGGAACTAAACACTCGCAAGGTTTCACCATTAGCGACGTTTGACATCATCGTCGGCACGTTATAAAGAATGGTACGATCAGACAACGATCAGACTCCGTCAAAAGATGCCCAATAGTCTAAAAAAGATTCACGCAACGTTTCGTGTCGATCTGATGGAAATTAAGTATTTTATCAAAAACGTAAATCAACCAAGAACAACAAGAATTAGAAGAACAATAACTAGATAAGAAGCGACAAGAGACTCAGTTTTTGGTTTGAATAGACTTCATTTAAATTGAGTTAAACTTGTTTAGATATGCGTCCGAATATGAGTATAAGTATATTTGTCTTTCCGTCTATGAGATTTCAATAGATTGTTTAATTTAAACTAAAGATGAAACGTTATAGTATTGTGATGGAGATACAATAACATCAGTGGTCTGTCCACGTTTTAGCAGATATATTGCGAATCATAAATCCATACAAATTTAGTACGTGTTATGTAAAACTAGTGTTAATAAATGTGATCAACAGGTGAAATAACACCAAAGAAGAAAGGTCTTTAGTGCTGTAGTATCCGTCAAATAATCTGCCAGACATGCTGTGTGTTAGTAAAAATAATCGTATAATCTACACACAGACACTAGGCTACGTGCGTTTTATTTTCGTCTTCAGGCTTTGTGACGAAATTATCACTTTTCAATTACCCAAACGCCAGATCAAGCATAACACCCTTGAAGTCTCTGATGGAAGATAAAGTGGACTTGTCTTACTACGTTACGCTTAACTTACCGCCGTAATTTTCGAGTCTCCCGAGTCAGACTAGATGCAGAGTCTGTATCGTTATTAGTCTACTACGTAATCCATATATAACGATACAGAACAGAACTGAATGGCGAGTTTTCACACTCAGAAGTTACTTCGGGGACTGCGTTGCCCTGTACGATGCGGGAATTACAATGTTTTAGCATGGTGTGTTCGTTCTGTATCTATTGTAAGACTAGTGTACCACCCACTCACAGATCATTTACTTTACTTCGGGGAGCACAATCACTTTCCATTTGCCTTGTTTACTATTTTGCTCTATTTTATTTTAGAAAAATATATATACAAAACTCATTGAAGGCATTATAGTCGATTTTAGCAGGGTAAATAAACGAACGAACAAATACATAAATTAATTAATAAATATATAAATGAGAGGAGGTTGCCGAATCTTATATACATGTAGATGAGGCGCTGGATTAGGTGGGATCAACGATAATTAACTCCGATGTGTCTTTACAAGCTTAGTTCTGAAACTCGTCTTTCTTTCATCTTGGTTGAAAGACTGTTATTAAGGCTATGCGTAGCGCATTTACACCATTGTACTTCATGAGTGGTAGTATACGTTTGAAAACATCCTTTGATGTAAAGGTTCGGAGTGATTTGAATAAGTAAAGATTAAGTCGTCTGTTATGGTCTGCCTGCATTAAATGTGAAGCCTACATCTAAAAAGTTTAAGAACATTGTTTAACGCGTAAACCACTAATCTAACCAAAGAAATAATTAACCTTGTTTCGACAATTAAACTCCATTCCAGTAACAGTCCATCGAAGTTTCATTTCTTTAGGTAGACAATTTTCAATACACTTATTCCAGACTCTCTTCAACATCAACGCCCCTACAAGCACCTGGAAAACAATATGATTTGCCGTATCC
>JAVFBZ010040165.1:0-10665 GCA_032466195.1 Katharina tunicata
ATAAAATAAAATAAATAAATATATATATATATTTATACAAAATTTTCTCTACATTAATACAAAAATATATATAGATAGATAGAAAAATATTAAGAAAATATGTAGACTGTAACGAAAAAGTTGTTCTTTCAAATGACAAAATTTAGAACTGTAATAAACAATATATAAATATAGATTATTGTGACGTCACACGGAACCTCGGCCCCCCATTAGCACTGATTCTGAGCAGCCAAATTTCAGACAGTGTTAACAAATATAAACAATCCCCATGAATTAAGACTGTCGACTGAAACAGTAAAACCGTGACACGAAAATAACATATGTTGAATTTTAAAATTTGAATTACCTTCCGAATAAAGGCCAAAATGGGTTTCTTCCAACCCTAAATTCAACGCATGCTACCTGTCCGCCATTGTGTTTGCGATCTGCCCCGCAGCTAAATCTCGCGAGACTTTATATACCTTTGGAACTATATTAATTTTTTTCAATATAGATGAGAAAAAAAACGGGTTTATCGGAAGCAACATAATTATTACATTTGTACGGAACATTAACATAGAGCCACTTTAATTAATTAGTTACTGAAATAAATTTCTTAAAAAATAAAGCATGGCATATTCAAGGCTTCAAATATTTAACAATAAACTCTCGGTATTTTTTAAAATACTTGAAAAACATTTTTTTTTTTTGCAAAATAATATTGTTCTTATCATTGCCTAGCAACCGAAAAATCATAAATGACATCGCCATTCGCGGGAAATATCATTACGCTAGATTGTTACTAGTGAACAGACCTGGGCTTGACTTGGACAATAATTTGGACCATATGGACTACATACGATGTTGATGTTGATAATTTGATCGTGCCGGGTTAGTGAAAATATCTTAAATGTGTACGAAATGAGTGCGTTTAAATCAATATATTTGCCAATTTTGTACGCGGAAGATCGTTGTCTAATTTTTATTTAGGCCATTTGTGAGGCTCACAACGCCAAAAACGAATAAACGAATATATATATATATATATTTTTTTTTTTTTAAGTTTATTTCTTCAGTTATTTACAAATGGAAATTGTCAAAATGGTTTATAGCTAAGTTTATAACTTAAATACTTTCTGATATCTTTTATAAAAGATAATTTTAACATAGAAGAAAGTATTCATAGATGCTAACAAATCATTGGCAAGCAAATGCTTGATACATATTAAGAATCCATCATTTACAAATAATACAATAATAATTATTTATAAATTAAGTAATTTCTATGTCATTCAGATATATATTTTATCAAATCATTGATAAATCCTTAATTTTCCTAAATCGTGTATAAATGTTTAGAGGTAACATTTGTCTCATTAGCGATAACACTACAATACAGTATTTAACATCCATAAAGTGTTTAATAGACATACCAAAAATAGAATTATGGTTGGTTAAAATCTAATCTCCAAAGGGTTCTATGAAGATTTACCAGAAACTATGGTTATTAAACATTATTGTGTGTAAGTATTCACATCCTCATTCATATCATAAGGTAATAAACAAAACTAACAGAACTAGTGAATTAGTTGGAGCTGAATATATCATTTGTTGACTTCTGACATTTAAGACACAAAAAATATAATATGCTATCCTTATATCCTTATAGGTTTTATTCATATTGCCAATTGTTTTAGCCTACATCTTTCGTGATAATCATTGAAAGATGACTGTTCCTGATACAAGTAATATTTAGCATGCTTTGTTTGTATTCTTTCAGATTTCTGGTTTTCACAACACAGCGTGGTGAAATACACTCTTTTCCAGGAAATCGTTGAACGGCTAGAAGAAAGAGGTAAGACATTAAAACAAACCTTCTTTAAATAAATTTCAAAAGCGCTCAATTTGTTGACAAGATTCCAATATTCCAAGATACCAAAACTTCGTTAAAACTCTGAAATCGAAAAAACTTCAGGCAGATTCCTTGGTACCCTGGATGCAAAACGAGATTTCAGTCGGTCTTCTTTGTCTCAAAGTCGGAATAAATGAGCAGTTTTAGAAGATGACAGCCAAAAGAATATTCAAATTACAAATGGTTTAATAATTGAACTGCGAAACTATTGGTGGCGCAAACGTTACAATTGGGGCAAATTCCATCACTGGATACAAAAACTAGGAATTACCAAGCACATTTCTCAGGCAAACCTTAGACAGAAAGTAAACCAAATACACAAAAAATACACAGGACTTACTACAAAACAGAAACCACTAGAACTACAACAATATTTATCAGAACAATTTCAGGACGATAATGTCCCTAGATGTGACACTCCATCTACCCAAGCCCAGTCCTTACTAATCACAGAAGACGATTAGATAAACAAGACCGCTCTGGAATTACAACATCTCCATGAGAAGGTATCTGACCTTCAGAGACTGTGTTCATCCCAAAATAAAGATTTGAACGAACATAAGTGTAAATATGATGATTTGAAAGATGAGTAAATAAAAAAAAGAACTCAACCAGAAGACAAAAAAGAAGGGATTTAATAATAAAGAAACAACAGATATCCATTAGTCAACTGAATGCGTCCGTGTCAGCAACTATGCAATCTCTCGCCAAGGAAAAGACGAAAAAACGTAGGACACAGAACAAAATAATTTATTTACAGAAAAGGCTTGCCAAGATGAACGTAGCCGTACAAGAATAAAGGACTTCTTCAGGATTATTGAGTCAGAAGCTTACGGTACAGGAAAGATATATAGATTTGTTAACGTCACGAATTGGGGAAATGTTTGTTGATAAATTAGAAATTCCAACAAACGTCGAGGGAGCCCACACTGATGAAATAAGGCAAACTGTTATGGCACTGGGTAATCTGGGGCTAGGTCTTAATCAAATAAATTCCGTAATGGATATTGTATGTCAGAACCTACTTGGAGCAGAACTTGGGGTGACACCTTCAGCAACCACTATTCGGACCATTTTGTTAGAAGCCAACATAGTCGGCAAATTTCAAATTTGTGAATCCCTGTTAAAGGAGAAAAACCTGACAGTACACGTAGATGGAACGTCTGACCACCAAAGGCATTTTTTCGGATTTCAAATAGCAACCTATGACAAGACCTACTCCTTGGCATTAATTGAAACAGTGAAAGGTGACGCAGACACCCAGTACGAGGCGTTCATGAAAATAGTGCAAGACTTTGCAAATGTTCTAGGGGAAACTCAGACAGAAGCAGACCACATTACCAACACCATAATAGCTTCCGTTAAAAACATTATATCGGACCAACATGTTGTCAATAAAATAATTTGCAAGAAGTGCGGGAAGGTCTATTTCAAAGAACAGACAGTATGTGGTCGTCACTCTCTCTTGATGAAAGAAAAAACATGGTAGAAGTGCACCACTGGTTGTGCAAGCGCCATGTTTTATTAGGATTGGCGGAAGCTGTGGAGGAGGCTGTGCAGGATTATGAAGCGATTGTAACATCAGACGGAAGAATTCCCTGAAGGCGGGCAAAGTTGGGCGGTGATTTCCGACAGGAAAAATCGTCAACATATTATGAGGCCATTAAGGCGGCATGCTCACTTTTAACATCAGGTGGGCATCCTGCCGCTGGAGTGGCTGAAGATTTCAAGCAATGGATGAAGAGTCGTCACGAAAAGATACATCTAATTTCAATTCACCATAATCGTTTTAATGTCATCTTCCATAATGCGTCTGCATTATACCATCACCATATCCACATCAAACAATTTTTACAGGAGCTTGCCCACTCAAATAAATTAATCCAGGCTGTAAAAGGTGACTTAGACGATGAATTGTTGATGGCATGTGTGAGAAGAATGGCATTCATACATTTATTTATCACCACAACATTTCACTCTTTAATTCTGTCAAAACATATTAAGCACATCTTGGACCTTAACCCATACCTTCTCTCACTGAAAACAGCTTTAGAATCAATTAGTTCCATACCGTAGTGTATTTTCGAAAACGACTTAAGTATCTGGAAAGACCGTAAGCCATACAACCATCCTCTGTTTAAATGTCTTTGGAAAGACTCCGAACATGAAGATGTCACTTCGGAAGTGATTAGCCTGTGTGCTACATTGCACTGGTGACATTTCCCGCCAGGTTGCGTCGCAATTACCAGGAGGGAAACACTGGGATGAAGATGAGAACGTAAGATTGGAATCAACATCAGTGGCAAGCAGTAATTCTATCGGAGCATCGCTATTCGCGTAATTAAAACATCTCAGACGGATGAAACCTAACGCTATGGTCGAAACATTGGAAAGCCGCATAACGTGGGCCTACAACAAGACTTCCACATGTCTAGATTATCTGGACAGTGAACGCCGCACAATTAACATGAAATTGGCAAGACAACGAACAAAGGAGTTCAGCCTTCAATGGCATTCAAGAAGAGAGCAACTACAAGCCAAACGATTAGCACTTTTAAAAGAAACAGAAAAAGGAAGCGAAGCTGGCAAAGCAAGATACAACCAGGCAGCAAAATGTGGAAGAAATGTCCAAAATTGGGCGTCATTGTAAAAGCGAAGAAGATGTCAACCTCCTATTGGATAACTTTTCGAAACCAAAAGATTGTATTCAGACACTGAAGGCCCAGATAAGATTTTACGAAAATGCAATCAACCCCCCCTAACCTTGATAAAGTAAAATTTCAGTTCATTAGAAATGGTAGACAATATACACAGGATGAGCTTGCAACTAACCTTAAGGATATTATACGACATCACATCTCGTTGACTCTAGCTGCACCATCAACATCAACACAGCATGAAATACCAACAAAAGCTAGACGTGACAGTGAATTACGGTGATCCCATGGGCAAGAAATAGGCGAGGAATTAAGGAAGTGTTACAAACGTAGAAACGAATTTCCATCAGGCCCAACTGGAAAAAGATTCAGGCATAGGTGGATGGTATTCTGGGACTGCTGTGGGTGTTGGTGATGGCGACGACCAGATCAGCACATATACTTGTTATTTTCACTAAATATACGCACAATTAATAACATTTACAATTATTAACTTATGCACATAACAACACGCATCGCCTCCGAAAATGTTAATTTGTTCTGTGAATATTTTTTAAATTAATAAATAATGTACAAAACTACTGACTACTGAAAGTTGGTGTAACAAATATTAAATTGATATTATTATGAAAGGCTTACTAATGCACTGAGTACTTTAGCAATCTAAATTTTAATATTTGATAAATGTTAAAATATTAAAAAAATAAACGTTATTATTTGATATTTGGCATACAACTATTTATGGATCGTTACGGGGCAATGGGAGTGCCAGTTTTAAAACTAGGTTAATTTAATCTATTTTCCTCTGCAGGGAATGACAGGAGTTTAGATGGGCTTTGTCGGGTGTAAATTTATTGCTTTTGTTGGGTAAGTCTTTCAATATTCTTGTGTCTTATGAGTGGTATTTTTGTTTGACATCAGTTTCACCCCAGTTTCTTTTGTGTACTCTTTTCCTAACAAGTTAATAAATTTAGTTTATTAGGAGAAATATCAGTGTTGACTGAAGTGTAAAAATAACTGTGGAATATGATATTAATGATTGGTTCTGTTTGAGATTGTTGTACAGTGTTGAGATAAGATGTAGTTGTCGGTGATGGTGTTTTCCTGTTTGTTCTAGATGAGATTGGTGTTACAATCCTGTGTAAGTATCTATTTTTAAAAGAAATATCAGGGTTAGCTGAAGTGGAAAATAACTGTGAAATGTGTTATGCAGTTGAAAGCATATCAAACTTAATATGTTCTTTGCGGAAGTTGTATTTACTGCCGAAATAGCTTAATTTATCTCTGCAAAATATTTCCCCCCAATATATTTATCCAGGGTTTTCCATTTTTATTTATCTAAATCTTGTTTAATGGAGGTGCTAAGAGTGTATCATTTTTTAATGTTTCTTTCCCGAAGGAGTATTCCTCAGTTACATGAATATACAACCATCCCTTTTAATCCAAGTTGAATCATCTAAAGGATAACAATGCTCACAAGAAATACAAACCAGAAGTTAACACCATTCAAGCTGCAACACAGGAATTATGGTCCGATTCGAACACCAGTCTTGCCAATGAAGACAAACATATTGAAACGCAGGCACTGTGGGGATCTAGCTCGGTTGAAGGGACGTTAGCTAAGCTATCGTTGGCTGTAGCTGATTCACAGGCGTCTGGGTCGTCGGCGGCAGATGAACCCATGGATGAGTCCATGTCGGAAATGGGTGACTCTATTGCCGGTCGCCTTGCTGATGATTCCGTACCCACCTACACCAACGGGATAGGTAAGGTGTGGTACCTGTTAAGACTTATGTAGGCATACATTATAGAACTATGCGGAAAGACAGTAACATCGAGAAAATTAGAAGCCAGATGAAGTCCTTTCTTTGGAAGAGTTTGCAAGACGTAAGGCAGAAGTGGAAAGAAAGTGAAAAAAGCGATAATCTCCATAATGGGTTTTAAAATTATATCCTTTAATACCCAGGGGCTGCTTTCCCCATGGAAACAGTTCACACTGTCTACAGAGTTTTTGCGTCTCTTTGCTGGCATAGTTTTCTTACAGGAGACTAATTTTGGTGGAGGAAGTGATGTTGCTGAATTTGAAAAAGTTACAAAGGGTAAAGTAATATCTTCGGTTGGCTCCAATCATAGAGCAGGTAATTTTTGGCTTCGTTCTTCGCTTGCGGTGTATCTTGTCCTCGACTGTAGATCATGATGGACATAGGGTTAAAGCAGATATTGACAGTAAGCTCTCCTTAACATCCATGGCCCTACGTATATACCACAGAGGCCCCAATTCTTCAGTGACTTAGTTAACGTCATTGGTGATGCTAACGATGTTATATTAGGAGGCGATTTCCATTGTGTTCTGAATCCGAATCTTGATTGCAGATCTGGTAGCACAGGTTCACGTGACTCGTGTGTCAAGGAATTGTCGACAGTCCTTAGTAAATATGGCCTTATCGACTCGTTCAGGTTTTTATATCCAGATGCAGCTGAGTACACCTGGACTTCTCCTCTCGCTTGGACAAGTTGTACATAAATAAGACTTTTAAGGGCTACCTTGCTAGTATCAATCATGAACCATCAGCTCCATCAGACCATGCTATGGTTACAGCCTCATTTAATTCGGGAGAATGGGTCAAGCGAGGACCAGGCTATTAGCACCTAAATGAATCCATGCTGAATGACGAGCAATACTGTGTGGCTATCAGAGAACACCTCCATGAATGGCTGAAAAACAGAGACCACACTTTGTCAGCTAAGGGGTTCCGAGATAGTGGCAAAGAGGATGTATTAAGGAAGCTTTAATTAAGTTCAGTAAGGCCAAAGCTCGTATTAGGCGTAGAGCCACCCGTAAGCTATACAAGTCGTGTGCTAAAGTTTCAAGTAGGTTATCAAATGGGGAAACACTCCTGCATGAATTGCATGAGAAACTGAAACGTAGAATTCGTGCAGCTGAACAGCAAACTCTTTTGATTCGGAAGCCATTAGGGCCAGAGGGAAATGGGCACTTGAAGGTGAGGCATCCACACGTTATTTTTGTTTGCTAGAGAAGGTTGGTGTTGGCAAACTCATCAGAAATATAGAAACAAACAATGGTTTAGTAAGTTCAACGCATGAGATGCTTGAGGCAGCAAGCAATTTTTATCAGACTTTGTTCTCGTCAGACGGGGTTGACAATACTGAGGTGGCTAGTTTGCTACAGCATATTATTGCTACTTTGTCTGACGAAGAAGTTTAAGAGTGTGACGCCCCTTTCACTGTTGAGGAACTCTGCTATGCTGCTAAATCATTGAGTAGGAACAAGTCCCCAGGAATCGATGGTTTGCCTGTCGAATTCTATTTGGTATTCTGGGACCTCTTCTACTTGAAGTAGCAGAGAAGTCCTTATATGATGGCCGTTTGCCAACTTCGCTGGAACAAGCTGCAGTCAGGTTGATACATAAACGGGGTGAAAAAAAATAACCTGAAAATTTGGAGGCCTATATCATTATTGTGTGTAGACTATAAAATAATCACGAAAGCACTAACTCGACGTCTAGGATCGGTTATGGGCTATTTAGTTCATCCGGATCAGACGTGTGTTGTACCTTGAAGGTCTATCCTGACGAACAGTTTTCTTGTGCGCTATCTTATAGAATTGATGGAAGACGAATCGTCAGTGTGCTATTATTAGTCTAGACAATGAGAAAGCATTTGACAGAATGGAGTGGACTTTTTGTTCAAGGTTCTTAGGCAAATGGGTTTGGGGCCTAACTTTAGGAAATGGATTCAGCCAATTTACCTTTCACCCCTTAGTACGATCATGGTGAATGGGTATTTGAACAAACAGGTAGTATTGAAGGGGGGGTTTGTCTGGGTTGCCCGCTGTCTCCATTGCTATATGTCTTGGGTGCTGGAGTATTGGGCTCCGCTGTCAGGGCGTCGAGCTTCCAAGGGATTAGGGTGTCACCAACATAAGACCCTGTGAAAATTAGTCAGTACGCTACCTAGTTCGTGGGATTAAATTTTGACTTCGACAGGGTACAGCCTATACTTGATAGCTATGAAAACGCCTCTGGAGCTAGAGTCAATAAACATAGACCTAAGGGTTTGTTCTTGGGGTCTTGGAAGTCCAGGCAGGATAAAACATGAGGGTTTGATTGGACAGCTACTTCATTACAAGTCCTTGGCATTGAACAGGGTCCTGGGGACACAGCCAAATTAAACTAGGAGGCGAGAATAGCTAAGGTGTCCTCAACACTAAATGGATGGGCTAATCGACCACTAAGTTTGATCGGTAGAGTCCAAGTCTTTAATCTCCTGGCCTTGTCTAAGTTGTGGTACGTGGGTACTGTGTTTGACATACCTAAAGAACATATAGGTACTCTGATCACTGGTTTTCTGTGGCCTGGGAGGAAACCCGGGGTCTCTTTACAGACATGTCGGTTGCCGAAATGTGTAGGTGGTTTAGGGCTCGTGGACATACCAAACAAGCTTATTAGCCTTAAGTTAAGATTCTTGGGTGATCTGCTCACAAAAATAGAGAGGTGGTCCAGTATGGGTCGAGCCTTAGTCAACAAACGTTTGAGTCCTTGCAACCTGGCTCACATCTTTCATGGTAAAGAAGCAGTGGCAGGTTTAGGCCCATCCTTAAGGAAGTTACCATTGTCGGTGAGAGGGATTGTAACAAAAGTTGGTCTGCTTGGAACAAGCTGTGCGCAGCCTACCTCCTGGGATCAGGTTTTGGAGCAGCCATTGTTTCACAATGACTCGATTGTCGATTGACGGGGGAAATCATTCACGCCTGGTAATCTAGGTGCAAAAGGCTTCTTACTGGTCTCTGACATAGTGGACAAACAAACCAGGTTTTGGAAAAATGTCGACAGTGGTTTGTCCAGAGCTTGCTGTAGGCAATTTGATCAGGTAAAAAAAAGCAATAAACCCGTCGTGGTTTGATGTGCCTCCACACGGCGGCGAATGTCTGTTTTCAGTGAATGGTCGAGTGATTACCGGCATTCCATCTCAAGCCTGGTACTTTTGGCTTAGTTCTTTGCATATTGCTCCACCATTTGCTTTCCAAATGGGAAACTGATCCATTTAACTGCAAGGGCGTTTTTGAATCCCTATACAGCACCCCAGGTTTCAACAGGGATAAGGAAATTGTCTGGCTCTTGCTCCATCGACAGTTGTGGGTAGAGGCAAATTTAGCTCGCGCAAATGTCATTGATTCTGACATTTGTGTAATTCGTCGACAGAATCGTTTCAGCACTTGTTTGAAGAGTGTCAGTTTGCTGTGGACGTATGGACGGTGGTAAATCGTCTACTTAATTCTTACCTTGGGCGGCAAGTGGAATTACCCCCACATTTTTGTTCCAAACTATTTTACGTGTGGTTTGGTTCTTAGAGCGGTTGTCATGTTGGCTATTGAGACAATATAGCGCCACCGTTGATTTTATGTTGCTAAAGGAACACCGGTTGACCATTTGAAAGTATTCAAGCTTTATTTTGGGAAAGACATGGCGTTTCTGTTGCTTACAGAGTACACTAAATCAAAACGTTTAGATAAAGTGTCAAAGTTTATTTCGGCCTGGTGTCGAAACAATACTCTTGCATCAGGTCAGTCTGATCGACTGCGTGTCCGTTAAGTTTTATAGGCTAGATTTTGATATGATTGTCAAAAGTTTTAATGAATCTGTACGGCTAATTAATATCTGAGGGTCACGCGTGGCGTTTTAGTCACATAGATAAGCAGGACTTATCGTTAACTGGTAGGACCTAAGATCATGTATCTCTCTTTGAAGTACTTTTAATATTCTGTTGTTTGTTTTTGAAGGCATTCGAAATATTTGGAGTGACTAATAGTATTTGGTAAACATTCTGACATAAAATAAAGGGAAAGTCAAACTTTTCTCCAGTGAAATGGTAGAAACGATGTTTCTATATTAATAATAATTATTCTTGAATCTCAAGCTTAATTTTGATTATACACAATAAGTTGATAGTGAACAGAAGTCAGTAAATGGGAACAACTATTGTACAAAGTTGGTGGTAGGCTTTTAGTATAAAGTAATACTGTTTAAGATTATGTTTATCCCATTTCCTAAGTTTAAAAAGTTAAAGTATAAATAACTCTTAAGAGAAGAAAAAATA
>JAVFBZ010040176.1:0-10665 GCA_032466195.1 Katharina tunicata
TATCCAGAACAACTCGAGATTCAGGTCTATCTAGAAACTTGTCTCTGAGAATTGATCTAGAACATGAGATAATTTGTTGACTTTCATTAGTCAATATCCCTGCGCCAGGGTGATTACTCTTGACAAAATATATATAATGCATTACAAAAAAAAAAATATAATGCATTAGAAAGAAATTGGCCACTTTCACAAAATGTCATTGGACACTAAAAGATCAACATGACTAAGATGGATTATCAACTTATTGATAAGAAGTTGAAAATTTATCCTAGTCATGTTTTTATTATGTGCCCATCTTCTAAATGCTGCTTAAACAAGATTAAAATATCATACAATAGTTTTATAACTATAGTTTAACATGGCATAACATTGTCACATGGAGAAAAACATCATTATATGAGTGGAGTTACCTGAAGTTCATTAAAAAGGAGTGTAATTTTAATGGCTTACGTTTTTTTTTGTGCCTTTATATATTCAATTATCTATTTGAATAATAGATATCATAGATATGGATATGAATTAATTAAAATATCTGAAATATTTAACACTGTGATGCAATTTCAATTTTTTTGTATAAGTTTCTTATAATGGCATGAATTACAGTAATGTTCATGATCAGTTACATTTCCAATGTTCTCTATTATGCTGATGCAGGATTCCTGCTGCAATATAGTAAGCGCATTTATGAATATTGCAGCATTATTATTAAGCCAATGTTACCCTTCCTGTACCCCAGGGGAGCAGTACCTAATTAGATTGGGAGCGACAATTTGCAAATATTGCAGACCGAGTGACTGATTGCTTGTCATCTCTGACCACCATGGGATTAATATTTACGGTTACTTTCATTGAACTTTGCACCCTCTGGCTAAGGGCAGTATGTTTTGACTGTACATTCGTGCTGTCAAAGTAAGCACTGGTGGAACACTTTCTTTTCAACGGAACAAATACATGAATTGAATTGTTTCACATGTTAGAGTGTGGCTGTCTGTAGGAATACCTCAACGTTATTTAAGTGAAATACCCTACAGCATGGCCTTGAACACCCATCAATCAAATCATAAACACCAATCAATCATTTAGCCTAAATGTCTACCTTTGCACATCAGTGGCCTAGCCTGCTGTTCCCCAGACCATGTAGGGAATACTGTAGGTGCCAGTCATTTACTCACAGGTATATCAGCTATTGAAGTTGCTGTTGGCCTCATAGATCCAGGACTGTTTTATGTATCTTTTCATTTTAGTCAAATACCCTCGAGTAGTATGTAAAGCACTAATCAAATAAATGAATAAATGAATAAATGTAGAATTTGTTTCTTTAGTCTCGCTAAAGAAGCATATCCAAACAATGACAGATAATGTTTAAAAGCTGATGCTCAGATTCTGTTATATTGTACAGGTAGGACAATCGCTGTTTTTCAAAGTTACTGTGTAAAGGTATTTTAAAGTTGAAGTAAATTATTCAGAATTACAGTTTAGCATTTGGTAAGATTTATGTAATAGTATGTATTTTTGACTGGTAATCAATATCATTTATGCTTAGATTCTATTTTATGATTGGACGAGGAATAATTGTTCATTTTCAAAATTGTTTGTAAGAAGAGTATATTTGTATGTAAAGGTGTATGCCAGGGTTTTGTTTATTTAAATCCGAGAACGTTACACATTAGCATATCAGTACAATATTTGACACTTTAATCTTTTTTGCTAGTACATGTATATACTTTAGACAAGCCGTTGAAGAAGTCAGGACTACATATATTATAATTTAAACGCCTGCTTTCTTACCTATACAGTTTTTAATAATCACAAAGGAGTTCTTATTTAAATGCCTAGTTACTTACCTGTAAAGTTTTTAGTAATCAAAAAGGAGTTCTAATTTAAATTCCTAGTTTCTTACCTGTAAAGTTTTTAATAATCACAAAGTAGTTCTTGTTTAAAAAATGACTTTTCATCTTATGGCTAGACTTCAGAATTTCAAAGTTATGTGTTTACATAAAAACTAAGAAAAATCATATGCTGATTTCTCAGGCATGATTAAACAGAAAATAGAAGAAATAGTTGTTGTTTGAGTCCGCTCTTTTTTTACATTCTTCTGACAATTAACGAAAGACACCATGTGTTTTGATTTTCTCTTCAAATGTTTTAAACTGAAATAGAGACATATTTAACATCTGATTTCCCATATGCAGTTTCTAATAAAAACATTTTTTTTTCTCGGATTCCAGTTCTTTCAATTCTTGACTGGAAAGGATGTCAGGGCCATACGGTATTTGTATGGACTTAAGTGGAACTATTATAATTCTAAGGATATCGGGGAAAAAATTATTCTGAAGCATGTTGAGACTGGTTTTGTTAAATGCTTTCTTTGCCCACTCTAAACTTTGACGCTTCTACTTTCGTAGCGTTTGCTGGGTAGGATTAAGACGTGAACAATTTTAGGCTAAATAGTGTCCACACAAAAAAAAACAGACAAAAAATGGTAAAACTTTCTCAGCTGGCCATTCCATTAGAAGTACGAAGGCTGTGTTGGGCGCAGATGTAATTTTCTTTGCTTTCTAATGGCATTTGGCTTTGGTTTTCGCCTAGCTTGCTACTGAGCAAGATTAGTGCCAATTAAAGGTGCCGCGAAAATTCCTACTTTGTGGAAAAGATTGAATAATTCACTAGACGACGAGAGAGGCCGACTCCAATCGGAATTGAAACGACTCAACACAATCTAACTAGATCCATGTCGGCCACTGTAGACGCACTGTGTATATGCCCTATTGATTTTAAGATACTATTCTCCTATAAAACATACTGATACTATCTGTTCACTGCAACAACGTCGGCAGTGATATTCAAGGGAAACTTCATCATGAGTTCTCTCTGATCGGAAACCTTCTAAATATGCTGATTTGACAAAAAAATGCAGGGTGTTGAAAAGGTATTTAATCACTTCTCTTCGCCACACTTTTAGACCTGTTATCGTGGAGATTTTTTGTTTCGTCTCTCAATTTTTTAGGGCGACAATGGTAATGTTTAAATATCACTTTATCAATGTATCTCCAAGAATTGGAAACCCTGTTTGAAGAATCAGTATGTTTTTGCTTTTTTTCATCTCTGACTTCCACCTTCCGTGGAATACCAGATGTGCAAAATGATGAGTAGCTATTTAATAGATTATTCACTTGTATTGAAATAGTTGATTTTATTGGACTTGTCACCGAACATATCAGATATGGGACCTTGTTAAGCTGGGTGGATTGGTGATCTAGAAGACGAACTTTAAATTAATGCCCCTTTTTGATAGGGACAACCTTCGGTGACGCCACTGATTTTCTTTAAACATTTGCCTAAAGCTAAGCTCAAAGTCTGCTTGTTTTTTTTTATTTTTAAATAATATTTATTGAAAGCATTTGTGTTATTGTGGCGAATTTTATTTCACTTTTAGATAACCTTCCAAAACTTTACCAAATTAATATTTTGTGAAAGAGAAACTTAATTCTTGTTGTGTATTTTGCAATACAGAAGCTAACAGTACATGCATATTAGTTAAACCAGCATCTGCCTATAAATTAATTTGTGTTAATGTTCCACCACCTTATTTACGACTCAGAAATTGTCAACAGAATTAGACGACCCATTAAGATTTTTCTGCGTGGCAGAATGGTAACCTTAAGAGCTGGCTTTATCAAGGCAGGATGTGCTTGTCATCAAAACCTGTCTTTACGACCTAGTGCTAGTCTCTTGAATTTTGATTGAATCTTTAAACCTAAGCATTTACGGTTCTCTGAGCCCAATAAACATGACAAAATTCCTTCTATACAGGAACCATTTTTTAAATAACGCTGTCAAAATCTGGCCCTAAAGTGGTTGCTGCATCTTACATTTCCATGGCAACCTTTTGCGAAATAGAACCTGTTTCTAAGAGGTATGAATGTCTTGGCTTGTCTAGATTTTGACTGTTTATGAGGTTTGACAAGTATCAAGTACTAGTAAATAGACCATAGATCTGTGTTAATTGTGTTAGAAAATTAGGTGAAAAGGTTTTGACCGACCAGCCTTTTATGAGCTATCAAAAAATCAGGCCATAAACCAGTTAATTATTAAGATGCAATTTTTTACCATCAAATCAGGTGAACTTCTATAACGGAAGTAAAGCTTTTTGTTTTTTTTAAAATTCACCTTCGCATCTTAAAATTATTATTTACAAAAAAAAAAGAGACCCATTTCCACATGAGTTCCACTTTATAGAAGTACAAGTCCTTTGTTCATTATGCTACAAAACAGTGACAAAAAAAATCTGTCGTTTCTTGAATTTAGAGTTTTGGAAGGTGCAAGATTCACAAAATTATTTTATAAATTTTATAAATTAAACTATGTGAAGCCTTGTTTTAGGTTAGGTCTGAAAGGATTTTCATTAATTTAAACATTAAAACACAAATTTGTGACCAGCTCATTTTTGATGACAATTTTTTTAAAAGCCAATTTAAAAAAGGGATCTAAGAGCTTCATAGGTGATAAAATTAATAAATTTATGGCCCATTAGGATTAACATTAAAAGCATCTCCTCAAAATTAAATAAAAAAGGTGTAACTGAGACAACAGGAAACCAATGTAATCAGAAACATCGTAATTGAATCTTGTTATTAAACGCCTGTCTGGTCACTGGTCACATGTATGTGGGAAAAGTCTGACATGGAAATTAGTCTTTAAAATTCATAGCCAGACGATTGCCCTGGCTATATATTTAAGCCGTTCTATCAAAGAGATTGTACTTGTATTCTGGAGAGATATCTAAAAGGAGTATAAGCTAGATGAGGAAACTACTTCAAAGCTGTCAAAGAAATATTCCATAGTTAGTATCATAGTGTTAGCCAGAAATCGAAAACAGGGTGTCTCAAATCACTATTTTCAGAGAAACAGGGTGTCTCATTTGACATTTTTCCTATCTTTCCCATGTTAAATTTGGCTGAATTAGGGAGTCTCAAATAGATTCCAGGGTGTCTCAAAGACACCAAGACACCCCTCTGGCTAACACTTTGGTTTGTATTAATTTAAGGTACTCTGCTAGTTAAAATGGTTTCACTAAAGAGTTACTACAAGGAAGGATAATCTGGATCTGAAGATACTGATGATGTGTCTGCCGATACGTCAGTGCTACATTGCTGGTAGTTAAACTGTCTCCCCTATCAGCAGTTGTACCACTGATTTGTCGTCAGATTGCAATGAACAACTGAGATGTGACGGGAAAGATTTAGTCATTTTGCAATCGATTCTGGAATAGATTGAAATTGTCTTAGACCTTCTTTTGTGTCAGCTGTCAGGAATAGCTCCGTGACATTGGCACCTTTGGCGTCTATCGCACCAGCAGGTTAACGCTTGTTCTTAAGAGCACAAAACGTCTAAAGATCAATTTAAAAATCAAGTCTACTGATACAGTAATCTTCAGAGTCAAGATAGTTTATTTTTTATGGTCATTATTTAAAGGTTAAAAAGATATTCTTGAAAGAGTATTTAAAAAGATGGTGCAATACAGTTCTCTTCAGAATCAAGGGTGTTTATTTTAACCTTTTTTTTTATATCTGTTAAAAGTTAAAAAAGAGTTTCTTGAAAGAGTATTTAAAAAAGTTGGTGCAATACAGTTGTCTTAAGTTAAGTATTGTTTATAGCTATGTATATTTGATAAAAGTTGAAAAGAGTTTTTTTTTTTTTTTTTAGTTAATTTCACATATGGGAGTATAATTATTTTAGATAATTACTGAACATAGACAATCTTTAGAGTTACTGACCAGTGTATTGGATAAGAAAATTATATTATCAAATTATTTTTAAAACATTACTGGTATATAATTATTGCTTATATCAGTTTTATCAAATAAAAGAGTAAATGCAAGATATTTTATAATGAAATAAAATAATTATTAAATTAAACTTAATCTAATGCATGAATAATGAGTAGAAAATGAGTGGAGCAAATGTCCAATCAGAATTCAGCAAGTCTACATATTATCCAATCAGATGGTTGGAAAAAGGTGGAAGTGTTTTTTGGAATGTAGCATGGCTCTTTCTTCTAACTTTTTCACCTGTTTAAAATTTCAACGTCCAAAGAATGACTTCATTGAGTAAACAGCAAGTGTCTATAGCAATATGGTTATAATATGTTCAACAATATGTTCAAATTATGTTCACTAACTTGTTTTGTTTTTCTTTAGGACTAACTATATATATTTATAAATGTGGGAAAAGAAAACTTTGCATGCCTTCCAACCGGATTCTATTTAGCTGTCTGACCAACTGAGCTACAGAGGTTCACGGCAGAACGACCACAGATTTTCAGTTTTCTTATTGCTATTTCAGGTCCTGCTGACTGTCAAGAAGATTTTGCTCATGTCTGGTTTTTTTTGGTGTTATATAAAAGTTGTTGCCCATTCCCTATTTTGGCACATTTTAGCTTTTCTAAGCTAGAACCGATAGTTATTCAACTTCATTTCTCCATTGATAACTTGTTGCTTATTGCAGATTTAATCACAAATCAGAGATTATTAGAGATAAACACCTGCATCATTGGGTTAGCGGTACCTCACCTGATCTAAGATGAAATCTTGAAGCATTTTGTGAAATTGGTCCAAGAATAAAAAAAATTTACCAATTTTGCAAACCGAAACTTTTAATGGAATTGATAAGCCTTCACAATAAAAATGACAATTTGGTTTTGTTGTTGTATGGGTCAAATTTACTGAACTAGTAGTGTCTGTTCTAGCAATCAAAGCATCGGACCAAAACGATGAGCGAAATTTGTAAGTTGTTTAATCAAATTACCTAGTCCATTTCTGTATTACGTATGGTAATTTTCTTCCCAGGCTTTCTCCTGCATCATAACAGATGCTGCCCAAATTTCTTTTCTACGCTGTATATATTTACCATGTTAATTAATTGTGCTAATCTTTGCCTGTCCCAAGTTCATACTACACATCTAAAGACTGTCGTACAAGTCTGTGGGTAAACCTTGGAAGTTGCCTGAACGAGCAATTTGTTTATTTTATTCATGGGGTCCTCACCGGAGCTCCCTTCATTATACTCTCTCTCGACCTTAGGTATATCAGGGAAGTTTACTGGTGGCTGCAGAGATCGCGGGGTGGTTTTTACGAGGTTTCTTCTCAATTTCCCATCATTCAACTGCAATACAAAGTCAGCATGAAAGTCAAAAACCCTGGAGTATGACCTTAAACACCAATCAAATAAATAAATAAATTATTTTATTCACAGAAAATAAGTATCAAAGGAAAGCTAAGAACAAAAGTAAGAACAAAGATCAATTGAACCCAGCGGAGGAAAACCCCAGGAGGCTAGTGTTATTGGCTGTTAGACATGTTTATTGCTACATGTGCCGAACATGATTTTTTCTGTTGCAAAATAATGGGAATTTAAACAAAGAGATTTCAAAGCCTCTCGGTAATTGGGTTTTCACCCGTTGACTATTGATTAAATAAATAAATAAAATAAAGCAGATATCACTCACAGCATTGGTTATTTTTCTAGGGGTTCTTTCGCTTTAACGCTATTAATTACATTAACACTTTCACTGATATAAGGATGAAATATTTTTTGTGTCGTTTAGAAAGTTTTGGGATAACACTTTCTGAAACTGAACAGGTTCAGAAAATTTTGCAGGCCCAGACCCTTGCAGGAATCGAACCCACGACCCTCAGAGTCAGACACCGAGTCGCCAGCAGTAAATGCCGGCCACCTAAATATATAAGGATGTTTGCATTTCAAATCCAAGTGGGAAAGTGCCGTACCCTTCAAATCTTTTACTCGGATTATTATCTAACAATGCATGGAGGATATTGACCAGGGAATTTTGAATAGCAGAAATATTGACTAAGTGTGGCGTGAGAGTGGTAATAATATTTTTTACCAATTTCGTGTGATAAATTCAAATTAGAAGAGGGCGAGAGAGCATCACTTTGAAACGTCTGTGTCGGGTTTGGGATGGAACATGTTTTTACCCAAGGTCATGATAGCAAGGAAAGCATTTGACGGAAAATCATTGGCACCTTTTAACAAAATTTAATAACTAAAAGTGTTATATTGTATAACCAGTCGCCATGCATCTGTCTGTCTCCTATCAGTTTTCAGAGCAGAGCTTGAAAACTACATGAATACGGTCTGTCTTTATGACACTTGGTAGACACACTCACCACCAACTGTAGTTGTGCCAATGGCTATCAACCATCGCAAATCTATTTACTTATCCGTATATATATTTTTTATTGAAATGGATACAAATTTGGAAAGATTGTAAAATTGTAAGGCCCATCTTTATGAAAGTTGTTGGACTCATTCGCCATTCAATGCTGACAATGACAAAATAATATTTACTTATCAGTATATATATTTTGTTTGGAATTTGGAATTGATTTGTTTCTGGGGAAGTCGAAAATTGTAAGGCCCATATTTGTGAAACTTGTTAGACACATTCAACATTAACTGTAGTTGTGCCTGTTGCTTTTATGAATTCACCAATATTTATTTATTTTTTTTTTTTTGTTTTCTTGGTTACAAATTTGGACTTCATAAACAAAAGTGTGTTTCTCTCATGGTGGAAAAATTGGAAATTGTTTGAGCCTAGTTTTTGTAACTTGGTAAACCAGCTCACCTTTTACTGACTTCCATTGATCATATAAATCTGGGCCTAGTCACACACAATAGCAGATTTTGTTTCCAGAGCAGAAATCAAAAACTCTTCAGCCTATCTTTATTAGACTAGAAATGCACATTCAACGTCAACTATAGTTACCTTTTCTGCTACTAAAGATTCATCCATAGATTCTTTTTTAATTTCCTCTGATGTAACGTTGGACTTGTAGCGTCATTAACCATTTGTAAAAAACTGTTTATTAAAGATCCATGCCGCTCTTTGAGAACATATGTTAGGTTTTGTAAAACTCTTGTTTCAATTTGACATTTTCAAACTTTGTGGAAATTGCTTTTATTTGGGATTCAACTTTTGAGTATGATGCAATAATACTATATTTCTCAATCATGTCCTTTTTTATCTTACGAAAGTACTGGATTTTTTTTAGGACAATGTAAGTATCTATAGAAAAAGTCCACCGTATTATGTTGTACAGCCTGGTATAATATGCTATTATGCATTGTCCATCACGTTATATGGAGATGTTATTAATACAGTGGTGCAAATAGCTATTTCTGAGACCCCTGGGAAATTAACAAATCCATCTACATGATAAGATTGCTCTGCATCATGGGATACAAGTACAATAAAATGACTCAGCAAAAATTGAAGCTGAAGCTGTATTATGACTGATGGCATATGTAAAAAAAACACCACAACAACAACAGTAAGTTGAGAGCTGATTGTGAGCTGTTTGTGCATTTTGTTACTTGTGCTAGATTCTTTTTCTTTTTTTTTCCTTTCGTTAATTCATCCCCTCATATAAATAATTATGGTAAAGTCAAGGTTTATGACCGTTCCCTACCAGGTAAATACAAGATTCACTAAATGCAATCAAGCAAGTTCACAGGTACATGTATGTTTTTTTTTAATTAATAATCTTCCAACATCTATTGCCCCCTGACTAAGGGCAGTGTGTTTCCATATTATATTCAAGCTGTCATACTATTCACTGTAGGAACATTATCTTTCCAACAGCAAAAAACACTACTGTGACTACACGTTTTATGGTTGTGTAAAGAGTAGCTGTCTACTGTTGGAATACAGCACCGTCATATAATTGAAATACCCTTGAGCACGGCGTTCAATCAACCAATCAATCAATCAATCAACCAATCAATCATCTATTTATTCTTAGTTACCATGAGAGATTCGGTGGAAGCTTATTTACCCTGATGCTCTCTAAACTGATGGCCATTAGGACGCCAAATAAAATAAAAGGCCGTGAAAATTGAAAGTGTACTTAAAGCACATCGGGAAATAACATAAGACTACTAGAAAATGATAAACGCCCATCTGCCCTTGAATTGAAAGGTGATAATTTTTACCCAAAACATAGCTGATGATTTTAGACTTTTTAGAGGTTAGATTTTTGTTTTCGTATCTTTTTGGATAGCACATCTAATGACTGATATTTCCCGGCACACCTGCCGTATATCTTGTTGTGGATAGACTTTATTTCCTCACAATTTGTCTCCAGGTTTTAGAGGTTTGCTTTTGTTTTGTATTTTTTGGGATATCACATTCCATGGCTGATTTCCAATATTTCCCGGCACACCTATATCTTGTTGTGGATGGAACTTTATTTCCAGACAATTTGTCTCCTGGTACATTCATATGAGAGTGACTAAGTGCAATTAAACAATAACTCGGGAATGTTTTTTTTCTCTATAACCTTCCTACAACTACATGTATTTAGCTTGAATTATCTGCGTTGGTGTTTCTCTTTGTACACACTAAACACCATACCTGGATATTGTATTGATAACAGACACAGTGCCACATCCTGGTACTTGTTAACATAGTATTAGCCAGATAGGGGTCTCCGTGTCTTTGAGATACCCAAGAAACCATTTGAGACACCCTGTTTCAATCAAATTTAACATGGGAAAGATACCTTGATAACCTTGTCCCATATTTTGATCAAACAAAAAAAAAAAAATGTTGTTGTTGTAAAGTTGTACATGTATATATTTTCT